>JADLZN010005955.1:0-125774 GCA_018155175.1 Sinocyclocheilus anophthalmus
AGATGAACTCCCTCCCGACCTTGCCCCCCTCCCCCCTTTTGCCCCACGCACCACTGAACTCTGACCCTCTGATGGACTCTCCCGCTCCCAAATACACACACACTGTCACTTAAATCAGTCGAAATAAGCTCTTTTACACTACAAATCATTGTTTTTTGCACTACAATCACTATATCTGCACTGTTGTTTACTTTACTGGTTGCACTCTATCTGCCATATGCCTTGTGCTTTATATATATATTTTTACCTTTTACCTTATTTGTATATTTGTATAGTTGTATTTGATATTTAATCTGAATTTAATGTTATCTGTATGCCCCAAGGGTCGGGAGTAACGCAATTTCAAATTCTTTGTGTGTATGTGATGTACAGTGGAAGAATGACAATAAGCAGACTGAATCGATTGACTTGATATGCAAAATTACCATGTTCCACACAAAGAGTCATAAAACTTACCAGCTCTCAAAACACCCTCTTGGGATGCCGGCCTTTTATCATTGGACAAAGCACCATCTGAGAGGCCGGGATTTCTCCGACCTTTAAGGCATCACACCATGTGACCGCCAAGAGTCTGCGGTTCTGTTTGATTCTGAGAAGATGGGGATGTGAGCTATAAGGACACCCTAAGTCTGTGCCAGGCTTCGGCCTTGACTTTCCATTCATCAAGATTCTCTGACTAAAAACTGGATCTTTTTCATCAACCAACCTCAGCAAAGACAGATGAGACCGTTGGACTGCTCAAGCCTTCTTTCAGACAGACCGAAGATGTGCAAGTATTAAAACTTGAGTACGTATTAATTGATACATTACGGAATCATATGACCTTTTTACCCAAAGGTTTGTTTGAACTAAGAATTGATGTTTCCTCCAGGCCGGTAAATCTGCTCCTAATACGCAACGGTACCATAGTTTAATATTTGATTTCTCTTCTCTTACTGAGTTAAGCTCTTAACCATTTCCTATACAAACTGGTATGAGTGTTTGTGTGTGTGTGTGTGTGTGAATGTGTATGTTAGACCAGTTTAAGTGTTTATGTAGTATGATAAGACTAGTTTAAGTGTTTATGTTGTTAATAAAACCTTACTTGTATCACACTTTGTTGTTCATTGTTTGCTCATAACTGGAGTCAATTAATCATGCAGATTTATGCTACAAGCTCTTTGTAGAATTGTACAGTAAGAAAGTTATTTCCCTTAACCAGGAAATTAATGTTCTTATAATTGACAGACAGTTGACCCTGAGAGGTCAGCTAAATGTCTACAGCGGATCTAAATATTTATAATTAATTATAAATTAGATTAATTTATTAATATTTCCCAATGAGTGATTAGCTACAACATGAAGAAAAACAATTAACTGTGTTAAGAGAACGTCATTTTAAAAATGTATTAGTACATGTTGAAATTAACATTGATTTTAAAAATACTGTAGAAGTAACTAGTTAACTAATGTTAACAAACTACATTTTATTATAGTAAATTGTTACCGTACAAAATATAAATAAACATTTATTTTAAACTACATTTTTATTTGACCATACTAGCACTACTATGCAAGCAAGCAGTTACAAACTAACTTTTGTAAATGAGGCACAATCTATAATAACAATAATTTACCTAGGAGCTCTATGTATTAAAACATTACATTCTCATAATTCCTTTCTACACAAACACTGCTCCTAGGTAAATTGTTCCGTATTTTGAACACTCGATAGAAAATATAAACATATATTATTTATCATACTTACAGGTTGTGATTCAGTTGAGCCCGCAGGTCCAAATAAACGGTGTATGAGCCATTTTTCTAGAGCAAGTGTTTTGTAATTTTAACCACTGATTTAATGCAGCCTCATATTTCAGAATTGAAAATAAAACAAATTTCACTGCGTAGGACAGCGTTTTTCGGCTTTACAGATTTGCTTGTTTACATTTACATACAGCTACATTACACACTGCATGAAAGGCAATATACTTGTTTTATATGTGCATATACTTTTGTCAGTGTCTTGCACCTTGGTCCATCAGAAACGACATTTCGCTCTTCTGTATACTGTGTATGTGGAAGAATGACAATAAAGTTGAGTTGAGTTGAAAATGGCATAATGGGGCACTTTAATGTTTACAAACCTATTCTGAGAGTGAATCGAAAATGATTAACTTACGTATGGGATTGAGATAATATTGAACGTATGAAGCCACTGAATTACTGATTTCAATCTGATCCATAACTAGAAAGTTAGTAATCAAAAATGAATAGTTTTATACCTTGTTATATAAGGTCAGTGGATGCTTGAGGGACTTCCAAGGTTTTAACAGAACCGCCTTAAGTACTGAATATTAATACCCTTTCAGATTCATTACATGTATAAAGCTTGCTTGTCAAGACTGATTATGTTTTTAAATAACCCTTAAACACACTTTATGAAGCATGACAAAATGGCTTTATTTTATGAAAGTAAAGTTTGTCCAACTGTTGCATTAACTCTCTAAAAATGTGGTAATGAATTTAATTATTTCTCAAAGGCATTCTCATGACAAAATTATTCCTAGCACTGTGGGGGATGTCGCCCTTAATGGATTCCCCCAGCAAACTTTTGCAGTGTATCTTAATGGCCCTGTGATATTACCCATGTCATTAAATGGCATACAATTATGCAAATGGATTCATATATACTGTCAGAAACATAGAGACTGGTTGGCCTGCTTGTTCGGATTTTCAGAGCGGAAAAAAAAAAAAAAAAAAAAAAAACGGGGGAAAAAAACTAGGCTCTTCATCTTACCTCACAGAGCCCACGCATGGGCAACTGAGGCCCTTTATGAGGAGGTTCTGTCAGAGACTGCAACTGGAGCTGATGCAAATGTCTGTAAAAAGAAAAAGGAAAAGGGGAAATACTGGAGCAGAGCAATTCATATCACACCCACTTTAAAGCTGCAATCTGTGTCATGGGCAGGCAAGAGGGACTCTGGAAATGCTGAGGATGCCGGTAGAAAATAATTTTCTTTAGGATGGAAACCGCTGCGGCCTTCAATATGATTTACTTTGTTCTCACGGAGGAATCAATTACGCAAAGCTCAGAAATCACAGTGTTTGTGCAAATCAGACGACTAGTCTCAATAAGCTTATAGAAACATTAGACTTGTCATGCTTAGATTCAGTTGTGCCAGTTTTAACTTGATGGAAACACTTTATTTTGCAGCCTGTATATTACTAGAATGAATCATAAAAATATCCTTAATGCTTTATAATGCACGTTATACTCAGTTGTAAGATCTTGTAAATAATTATAAGTACCGTTGTACTACACTACACTGCCTGGCAATAAATAAAGCAAATACTGAAGAGTCTAGGATATGTCTCAAACAACCATGTTGGAAAACATTCCCATGTACATATTCCAGGATGACAATGTCAAAATTCACCAGGCTCAATTTGTGAAACAGTGGTTCAATGAGCATGAGGAATAATTTTCTTGTATGAACTGGCCACCACAGAGTCCTGAACTTAACTCTATTTAAAGTATGGAATTGACGTTACAGAGTGGTTCAACTCTCCCATTGTCAATACAAGATTTTTGCCAAAAATGAATGCAACTCTTGATGGAAATAAATTATGTGATGTTGCATGACTTTGTTGAAACAATGCCACAGTGAAAGCACAGTGTTATCAAATCTAAAGGTGGTCCAACAAAATATTAAAGTGTGCAACATTTTTTTGGACATGCAGTGTAAAATCAACTCCCAAATAATTTTAATGGGGTTAAGGCCAGGGCCCTGGTGGCCAGTCTCTCACAAACTGAGCCTGTTGAATCTTTATATGTACATGGGTACATCTTCTGACATTGTTGCTTGATAAATAAAAAGCTACGCACTGCATCAGTTAGGCTTAAAATAATTTTTGCCAAGCATATAACAGAAACATAGTAATCACTGCAATAATAATTCAATCCTAAAATTGCATGCTTATTAAATCCAGATGGTGGTGCATCAGGTGGTATTAATGTATTCTTTGTGTTGTAATGTATTATAATCTAGATTTTGATAAAATATCCATAAATAAGTTATATTGTAATTTATAACTTTGGTGAACTATTTCTGAAAAGGTTTAATGGATTGCAATGCACATACAGCATAATGCATATTCAGTAGCCCTACAAAGCATTTGTCATATTTTAAAATATCTGAATGTCATTGCATTACATAACATAAGATCAAAGATGCATCTTCAAACAAATGCAAATGTTTTTCTCAGAACTAACTTCACTTTTTGCAGTGACATTTGAGCAGCTGTGTCAAGGTGATTTTCTGGATATGCATACTTCCTACTTTTTATACTTTAGCATGGAAAAGGCTGAATCAAATAATAGGATGCCTGAATATATTCATGAAACCAAATATCTGAATGACCTACTGTATCTGCTGAGATTCTGAAGTGTGGAACCAGTGGACACTTTTTTATCCCACGAGGCCACAAGAGCTGAGGAGCTGTCAGATTCGAGAAGTTGAAAAATAGAAAGAAAAAAAAACAGAGAACTGTGAGCTGGGAAATTTTTTTAAGTGCTGTAGGTACCAAACAAGTTACTTGTTTATTGTACAGCTAAATAATTTTTAAGTTGTTGTTACATACAAACCAAAATATAATGCCAAGGTGGGATATGTAACACGTCTGTGAATGTGTTCAAACCTACATAGCTGAAGAATGTACTACATCAAGAGTCGAGAAGTCCTTCACTGTCTACAGCACAAACAGTGAAAGTACAGGAATCTAAACACAGTCAGTCAGTTCTCTTCAAGTTATGCCAAGTTCACACTGCACGATTTTCAACTCGTCGAATCGCCATTGTTTTCACACTGAGTGACTATCTGGGGTAGCATTCAGTTGCTGCTGTGTTCACATTGCACGATTGATCAGCGACAGGTGGTTTCACACTGCATGACTTCACAATAGGAAGAATTGCTGACAGCTCTGTCTGGTCCGCAAACTACATTTCACAACAAAACACACGCGAGAAGTGATAAGGAAATAACGCAGAGAAAAAAAAAAAAAAAACAAAAAAAAAAAAAACCCGCGTGCATCAGACCGAAGTTCTCCAGTGAGACTGTAATTATTAAAACAAAAAATATATATAGCCCGCAAATTGTCTGAGCTGATTTCCAGCTACAAGGAGAAAAAGAAAAACAGATTATGCAGGAGGGAGATGCAGGGAACAGGGATTGGGTGCTCTGCAAAGTAAATAATTTTGCAGTAACTGTTATGATGATGTTGTGGCAGGTCAAGCAAATGCTTGTGCTTGTTTGTGTATGATATAATTGTTCATATATCTATTAAAATACTGATATTCTGGTCTATAACTCCTCCCCGAACATCCCTCTGCCCTGTATCTTGGTCTCTCATTGGCTGTAGGTCATCGCCGATGTGTTTTTCAGTCAGAACTCATTTCACACAGTGTGATTGTAAATCGCCGACAGCTCCAGATATTTAGCATGCCAAATATTTCGCCGGCGTCGGCGACGTGTCGGTGATTCTCTCAGATCGCATCTTTGATCATTCACACTGCGTGATTGTCACTCGCGTGAACGAGCACCGATTTGCCTATGATGTCGGGCATTTGTCGGCGATTTCGCAAAACCTGTCAGCGAGTGAAAATTCGGGCTAAAATCGTGCAGTGTGAACTCGGCATTAGGTGTTGTATCAGAGAGCCACAGGTGTAGTTCATCAGCTATCAACATGATCCAGTAACAATTGACAAAGTGCCACAAAACTTCACTTGTAGGGAATATATGTGCTATAACGGATGAACGTTTCTTTTGAGATTTTCTTTTGCCTTTATCAGTTCCTTTCAATGGTTCTGCAGTGTGGTTTTTAAAAGTAAAAAGTAGGTCGTGAAACAATAATCATAATACAGTTGATTGCTGTTTTGTACATTTTTTGTTTTGTTTTTAGGTTCCAAGTCAAAGATACTTTTAACATACTTTGCAAATGATGTGGTCATTAGTCGTTTGAGTTGTTGAGCTAAAAGTTTCTTATGGGCTCGTGCTTTTGAAGTGTTACATTGTAATATTTTGTTAAACAATAAAATATATTGGAACATTGACATATATTGTTCCCTTAGTAGGGAACGAGACACTGCGTCCTCTGGGGGTCACTATGGGGAACGCCTCGTCGTGACCCGTGTCTGAAGCATACTTTGAAGAAACACCAACTCGTTGGCCGGCGACAGCTATGACGTCACTACCGGTGCGACTATAGTATAAATAGGCGCCGGGAGCACACATCATTCTCTTCTTCGTCTTCATTGACTGTTTTGTTTGAAGCGTGCGTTTCCGTGGTAAGAGCGATCTCTTTCATTTATTATGGAGAGCACTAGCAAAGCGTTTTAGAGGATGTGTGCATCCGTGTTGTTGTTGTTTAACATCTGATAACACACACGATCTCCATGCATTGTTTGTTTGGGCAAAGAGCACACACGCGATGTCTCCGAGGGGGCAATCGGCGTGCACTGCGAGCGTTTTTTCCAAAAAAAAAAAAAAAAAAAAAAAAGCTCCGCTCTCGTTTGTCTCTCTTTTCGAGGAAAGAGGGGCAGCCATCTGCTCCCCATGGTTCAGGACCCGCCGCTGCTGAAGCACGTAGGAGAATGAGCTCGTGGGGATCGCAGGTGGATCTGGCCGATGAGTTTGAAGGGGGGTTTCCCTTTCGTGATCGTCGGCTGTGCACGAGAGTGAGCCGCTGGAGGATGATGTTATTTCATTAACATTGTCTGATTCAAGGGCCATTGCTCTGCTGGGATCAGCCCAGCAAAAGCAGGAAATGTCTGAGGAGGGCAAAGAAGCTGAGGCTGAGCCTTCCCAATCCTTCTGCCCTGCGTATGATGAGCTTTTGGAAATTATGGATCGCGCCACGGCGAGGCTTTACTTGCCGTGAAGCGGGTGAAGAAAGTGACGTCGCGAAATATCTCGATGAACGTTATTTTTCTGGCCATAAACCCTCAAGCTCAGGTGAGCCTTCCTTTCTTCCTGTTTTTTCATATAAAGATTGAGAAGGAATGGAAGAGGCCATTTTTCCTCACGCATCCATCGATTCCAGCATACAAGTTATGCCAACATCGAGGCGATGCGCAAAAGAGGTTATGAGAAGATGCCCCTATAGAGAGACGCTGGTCAGCTGTCAGCTATGGGTGAGACGTCCTCTAAGACTCCCTTCCTTGACATCTCGCTCGGATGCCAGGGCATACGCAGCAGCAGCAGGTCGGGCTTCATTGCACACGATGGTGATGCTCCAAGCATATCAGGCTGACCGGCTGAAAGACCAGGATAGAAGTCCACGTCTGAGCCCGAACAACCCAGGGGTCCTAGCCCGTCTCAGTTTGAGGATCAGAGACTGGCTCAGAAGGCTAGTGTCGCGGCTCGCGCTCCTCCCCCGCCCGCGGGTAGGAAGAATCGCGGGTCAAAGGAAGGTAAGTAAAAGACCTAAGGGATGTGATCCAGACAGGGCGTCAGTGCTTTTGTCTGGATCAGAGTGATACCTCAGTATCTACTCATTTCCTTCGGGGGTCTTACATCTGCCCTTATCTTCACCTTCCTAATTCCCCTGTAACCACCATCTCTCCACCTGACCGAGGTTAGGTGGGAAATTTCTGCATTATAGTCTCCTACGGACTATTAGGTTTGGTTGGTTTATGGCTTTCAAGTGGCATCTTACGATGGTCGGTTCTAGAGGTCTCCGGACAGAGATTCGAAGTGGAAACCATGGTTGGGGAGTACTCCATGCTATATATATAAATATATATATATGTGTGTTTCTAATGAGCTGGTGGTTGTGTGTATACCCTTCTGCTGGTTTCTTTGCAGTGTTTCCCGGGACTGTGTGTTTCTGTCCCTTTTCTAGGGTAGGTCCTCGATGGGCAACCCCTCTGCTGGGTTCAGAAACCGGGAGCTCGACTTGCAGTGTTTATTTCACTCGTCGATTATATGTCCAGACGGTAAGAAAAACCGTGTTTCGGCTTCATACTTCCTGGATCAAGCGGCCATAACACAGGCTTCTGCGGGAACCTTCGTGATCATCAGGCCCCCCGCGCATCACTGCAAAAATTTCCTGGAAGTCCAGGCTGTGGTTACGCTTTCATGCTACCCTGACTAGTCTACCGCATCTGGGTCGCCCTGAGGGGTTTCCCAATCACCAGCATATCCCCTCTTGCTGAGGCATCGAGCAGGAGGCATAGGTGGCATTACGAGAACCTTCATGTGTAAATGCTGTCTCGGGCAGTGCTCCCCTCACCATTGAGGGTTGTATTTGAGCTTACCTCTCCCATTTGGCCCAGTACTTCAGGGTATCTGTAAACAGATGCTTGGAAAACCCTAAAATTAAGTACAGACACACTAAGCTTTGTGCACTTTCTAAAATCTACATAGTGGTAAGTGTGCACGTTATGCTTTGCAACTTTTCTGAAATCCTGTCTGGTAAGGGTTACGTGTTATTGACCTTGTTCACTGTCTATGAGTTGGTTAGAACCCGGTTCCTTGGGCTCCACTCAACTAATGTGTCTCTATCGACACACTCTGGAAGCACCGCTCCCCTCACCAGTGAGGGTTATTAAGAGTATGGTGCTTTCTTTCGAGCGTTAATACTCTCTGAGGAGTTGGATTCCTCGCTACATGGGCTGTCCTCGTGGTAGTTTGAGCAGTGCTCCCTTTTTTCAAAGGGTTACCTGGAATAAGCAACGTTATCCTCTGAATTCGGAGTTCTCCTCTCACATGAGAAGTTGAGTTCTCTGTTTTTCCAGAGCACCTGGAACCAGCAGCATCAGGTGGATTAGGCCCCTCCTCTGCCTCCCTGATGCGCTGAGTATTTGGCTAGATTGCAGTATGCTTACCCCACTGATTTTACAATCATGCTGCAGGTCAAGCCCCCTCTCATTGAGAGCTGGGTTAGTGCTCCCTCAGCCAAGGTAAACTACAGCTAGCCATTCCAGCATTGGAACATGATGTAGGTCGAGCCCCCTTCTCGGATGGAGAACTAGGTGTGTTGCTCCCACAGCTAAGTAAATTATTGCTAGCTGTTCCAGCTTTGGAACATGCTGCAGGTCGAGCCCCCTTCTCGGATTGAGAACTGGGTGTGTTGCTCCCTCAGCTGAATAATTGCTAGCTGTTCCACCATTGGAACATGCTGTAGGTTGAGCTCCCTCTCGATTGAGAGCTGGATGTTGCTCCCTCAGCAACAGATTTACTGCTAGCCACTCCAGCATTATAGCCTTAGACATAGCGTTTTTGGAAAGATGCACTATTTCTATCTATGGGCTGCTCTTTAAGGGTGCCACGAGAACCCCTAGAACGGTAATCAAGTGTGTGCACGTTATGCTTTGCACACTTTCTAAAATCCACATAGGCTGGTAAGTGTACATGTTATGCTTTGCCCACTTTTCTAAAGTCCTGTATGGTAAGAGCTACGCGCAGTAGCCTTGTGCTCTTTCTGAGTGGTTTAAAACCCCGGTTCCGCCTTGGGCACCACTCCTCCTATGTATCCTCTGGATACCTACTTACCAGGGTGTTGCTACTAAGGGTCTGTTGAGACCGTTCCTTCAGCACATACAAAGAGAAACCTGCGGTAGCCCCTGTGTGATAGGCCAAGACTAGTATGATTCTAGGCTCTTGGTCGTATTCCCTTAAAAGGAATCCATTTTGATTCCAAGCCCGGAGCTCTACCCCGGGCCCAGGAGTCTAGCCCTAACAGGTAAGTATTTTGGGGCATGTAGCCTAGGCCTTTGGCCGTAGGGAATAATGTCACTGACAGCCGTCTAACGTCCCAGGGGCGACTCCCATAGCAATATGGTAGAGTTGGTACTTAGTGCTTGCCATGGTTCTGGCTTGCACTCCCCTCAGCATGGTGGCGTGGGTTACTTACCGTTCCCCATAGACGAACCTCGAGGATGGCAGTTTGAAGTTCCCATGAAAGGGAACATCTCAGGTTACTTATGTAACCATGGTTCCCCGAGTAGGGAACGAGACACTGCATCTTCTAGGTTTCTTGCCATGCTGCAGACGCAAGCTTCAGACGAAGAAGTGAATGATGTGTGCTCCCGGCTCCGATTTATACTGTAGTTGCACTGGTAGTGACGTCATGGCTGTTGCCGGCCAATGAGTTGGTGTTTTTTCTTCAGACACGGGTCACGACGAGGCGGTCCCCCATAGCGACCCCTAGAGGACACATTGTCTCGTTCCCTACTCAGGGAACCTTCCAGTTTTGTTTGAACAAAGTAGTTAAAGGAAAGTACTAATGCAGTAATCTCAAAATCCAAATATTATATTACATTACAAGAAAATACATTACTCAAGTAAACATGATTTAAGTTGTTATATATGTATACACTTATAGTTGTTGTATACAACTTAGACTAAATCAATAATATATTCATTATTTAATTAACTAATGGTTTCAAACAAGGATAACTAATGTAAGGCATTGTTTTTTTTTTTACCAATTATTCAACACTGGACTATAGGATTGCATGATGAAACTGACATGTTGAGCAAGTTTATCATTAATAATAAAATACACTTGTATTTTGTACAATACTTTTTTGTATCTACACTTAAATATTTTAATGTAAAATATTTCTATTTTATTTATTATATGAATAAATAAATGTAATTTATAAGTTATTTTGGCATGTGAAAGAAGTACTTCTGCAAGGTTATTTTCGGACATGAGTGTTTCACTTCACAGATCACATTTATCAGCTCACTGAAGAGAAAATGAAGGTTAAAGTGTCTTTCTGAATAGCTGATGCTGGGCCAGTACTGCTATTACTTGGAAAAAAGAAGAAAAAAGAAAAGATGCTGTCTAGCTGAATGCACACTCTGGGCAGACTTGACTAGACATTAACAACGGAGAGCATGTATGTAACATGTAAATGCTTCTGCTGTTATTTTGCTTGCATGCAAAATTGGATTTTTATCTGTAGCAAATTGTTTGCTCTTCAGAAGCACCACAAATCCAAAGGTCCATACATATTTATTTCACCTTAAACTATTTGGTGTCTCAACTTTTAATTAAGGGAGCGTTTAGAAGAGATTTAAGACAGGTAGCCTAAAGTCAACAGAAAAACCCTCTCACAAACCATTTTAGCTTTGTCACAGAAATGTGAAAATAAATAATATCACACTTCAGTCTAATAAAGGGCTGTGTGTTCTTCTCTTGTAATTGGCCGACAGTCTTCTGAGGTATGCGGCTGCTAATTAGCGCCATGCTTTTCTGCCATTTCTGAGCTGTTGATAGTTTGCCGGTGCTCTTACTCTAAACTACAGACAGCTAATCAAGTCTCCCTCGGCACTGCCTTCTCTAATGATAATTACTATAAGGCTCCGTGATGAAACACATCGCCACCTCACTGATCTGGAACCAGTGATGAAGTTTCTCTAACAACGTCTGCGATTACAATTTATGGTAGCGACAGCAAATTCTAGGACTGGGTAACAAACCCTACATAAATAGCTATCCTTGACGTTGAGCTCTTAGATAAGAGTCACAATGGGCACTTTGCAATACAGTCTCCATCTGTGATTACACAAAAGAGACCTCAATCACTTTTGTTGGAATACGGCAAAAAAAAAAGGTGGAAAGGAACAGCCCAGGTAATTGTGAGGCCTATATTTGATGCCAAGGGAGAGATTGTCAAAGTACTATGGAAATTTAATATCCGGTTGATAAATCATTCCTTGCCTCTGGTGCTCAATCACAGTGGATGTGGAAGACAAAAGGCAAGATGGTTTCCTTTCATTATTCTGCTAATTTAGTAAAGCGGTAATGAATTTCATCTCATCACAAGTGCTAGAAATATCCCCCTCTCATTTCCACCAAATGTCTCATGCCAGGGGTTTTCAAACTTTTTGATGCCAAGGACCCCAAATATAATATTTCCTTTGTCAAGGACAACTTTTTAAATAAACAGGACAACTTTTTTTATACCTATTTATTTTTTTTTTAATGTATTCAAATAAAGTAATTCAATGTATTAACTGTAAATTAAGATGAATATCATGATTATTTTAGATAGCAGAAAAAACAGTAAATATAAAATGTATTGTTTTAATATAGGTAATAAATATTATATTAACATACTAACTTCGACAGCCGCTAAAATTAATAATATATAATAAAATTCAAAAGCACTTTAATCGCATATGCACAAAAATTCAATAATGAATTCAAAAGTAGTTATTGTGTTTATAGATTAAATGTACGCTATATAACTAAAAATGCAATAACACTTGCAATAATACTTTAAACAAAGTGTATGGTATTGTGTATGTTATTGTAGGGCTTAACAATAACTTACAGTTAATAACAGCTACAAGGTAGCACTAATTGCTATGCGAACTCTATAGGATAAATCACTTTACAGGATTTACCCTATTATACTTTATCAACACGAACACAAAGGTGAAACAACAAACAGCCACCCACAAATAGTCTATATTCAAAGCATCCGGCTGTCTTTGAGTTGAACAACGGTTAAAGTTACTCATCGTCAGGCTACAGAAGAATACCATAATTCCTCCATTCGATTAGGCCTAAGACATCGCAGGCCTATAACAACCCAGCCACAACACATAATTGCGAATAACATGCCTTACCGTAACACAGAATCGACCACAGAGTCCAAAGTTTATATTATTTCTACGAATCTTTGAGTTAACATGAACTAAACATGAGTGGAATTTGCACCGCAGAGCCCCCACACCTTGATGCTCATGACAAGAATAGCAAGCATAGTTATCTTTATTGAAGGGAATTAGGTTTAAATCGCCGTCATGCATTAATTAATATTTTTTGCAATTTTACACATAATAATCCACAATGATCACATTATACAAAACTGAAATTGCACGTCAAAATACATTGTCAATATTTTTTGAGACCCCCCCAAAATTTCACAAAATTTTCAGGGGAGACCATGTCTTATTAAAGTGAGCCGAGCTCCCCCTAGCTCACCCGTAGTTTGTACCTGGCCGTGTGTCACCGCGTACCCAAACGGGACTCCAAAATAATAAAATCACAAGTTAACAAAATGATGCACTCCACGGGCTGAGTGAGAGGCTTTCTTGCTGCCATACTCTACGGAAACTTCCTATTTCCCCCCCTTACGAAAGTCGGTGAGCGCTGCTGCAGTTTAGGGTACCCCAAATGCTCTCATTGGGTGAGCGCGTTGATGAAACCAATCCAAGCCAGTAATAAAAACATTCCCACCCTGCTGTGAACCATGGTTTGTATGTAGTGTTTCAGAGCCAGTGGAGCAACGGGACTTCAAAAACTGCCATTAACGCGCCGATAAAATATGTCGTGTTATCAATTCAATGATTCACGCGTTTAGCTTGCCCAGCCCTTGATATATAGAGATATCTATATATATTAAATTTATGTCTGAAACTAGAGATGGCGGAGACCATAGTTCTAACTCAATTAACAATCTATCATTAGGACGTGCACCAGCTGATTGATTATTTTCATATCAGCAGCAAATGAGCTTGCTGCTTAACATTCAAATACCTGGGTAGTGCTTGATGTAGCAGTTGCAGCGCACTTCAGAAATCCTCCACCTTCCCCAGCTCCACTTGAATAGATCTGCTATGGGGTAATTGCATGCATTTATATGGGATTGTCTCATATTTTACATATGTAGCAGTATTTCCTACATGCTCACAGCAGCATGTTGTGGATGTATTGGAAGTAGCAAGTCTCGGTACTTGCTCTGCAGCAACAGCGTAGCAGATCTATTATACCAAAAACCCCCAAACACGTTGACATTATGTATATTACCATGCAAAACTCAGAGTTGTCATGGCAGAAATATGTATAGGATAATGTACATCCAGCCGGTTATTGCAAAATAACCCCCGACAAGGGTTTGGGGGGGGGGATGTTTTGGTTTTTTAATTTTTTCCCGATTATTACCCGGCTACTTGCAACGGAGTATAATGATACAAATATTGATTCGAGTTGAAATATTTGAACGCAAAGCTTCCGTGAACACAACCGTTGTTGCGAGAAACCTAAAACCTTCAAGGGATACAGTGCAGTTACACACCCTTCACCCACAGAAAATAATTATGGCGATATAAAAGATTTAAGACGAAATGTTTTAAATATACCAGTTTCGTTAGTTACTCTTAGCAATACATTACACTTAAAAATCATCTTAGCAAAATGGCAGCAGCTGGTTTGTATCATGAAACGATTTTAGAGCAGCCCAGTCGTGATACCAGGATGACAAAAAATAAATTATTGTACACAATTTTGAGTCGAGTTTTAATATTTTATAGTTTGGGATCCAGGCGCGATGGAGACAATGGATGGAGATCTTCGGAGAACTAGAGGTAAGGATAAACAGGTAAATAGATATTGAGAGTTGGAAGATTCCGGTAGTGAAACGGTTTAGACCGGACGATGAGTGATGGAAGAGAAGCATGCTTTTGAATGCGACTTGATTGGTAGACGGCAGAACGATCAGACTACAGGTTTAGAGGTGATCTGGAGTGAGTGGTGATTGTGACTGTGAACAGGTGTGAGCCGGGGGGGATTCTGGGACATGGAGTCCAGAGCTGATGACTGGTGACAGAGACTCCCTGACACAAGTATTCCACAGAGCAGCAGTTGTAATATATCTCAGATAATATATATATATATATATATCGATATATATATCATTGAAAGGTAAACTTGAATGGAGAACACTCGATTCACATTGCATTTGAATTTGACTAAAACCCTACTACATGCACCTGCCTTTAAATGCCCATTTTTCAGAAAACAATAACTTTATTACAACATGCTACCAACTAAGAATTATGTCACGAGGAGGAGGAACAGCTTATATTTTTTAAAAATTGTACACTAAATTCACTCTGAATCATTATATTACAATAATGTATAATATATAAATACTCTTGCAATAAAAATGTCATTATGAAATCAGTCCATTGAGTACCACGAATGAGACTAGTTTGCTGGAAAAGAACAAGTAGTTCTTAGGAAGAAAAAAAAAAACTTGTGGCCTGATGCTTGAATCGATCAGAGGAAATTTAAATGTCTTTGGCAGGGAGATGTGTTTTATCCGTAAAGTACGGTGGTGGCCACGCTGTCATGCATGAATAAACAGAGATACAAAGAGTAACACAACATGTTTTTATGTGTTCTAATTAAACTCTTATTTCACCCAAAATTAACATGTAAAGGATTAACAATGTATTTATTAAAACAATAACTGATTAGGGCCTCAGATTTATTATTATTTACAATTAAAAATATATATAATATTATGTTTTTTTTTTAATAAGTCGCTTATTGACTCACACAAGTGGGATTTTTTGATTTAAAAATACAGTAAATCATTATGAAAATATCTATGAATTCTTATTTACAAGTTTCTTTTTGAATATATTTTAAAATCTTAGAGCCGAATAACCATCGAATGCATCCATAAAAATATGTTTTGTACTTAAAATAACTGTAGGCATTAAAGGCACAATATGTAAGATTTTCGTAATAAAATATCACTTGCACCATTGTTATAATTTCATGCAGTTCTGCACTTACGTTATCCCAAAGGTTCCCAAGGATTTGTAAATCCAGAGAAATTCACATTTTAATTAATGGCTCGTCCCGGTTCATTGTCGCCTATCAATGATGTAATATCCACGCTATCGGTTTCCGCTTGTAGAAATTATGGCAACACACATGGACAAAAATGCTGCTCCAGTTAAACTAAATCCATTACGGCAGTCGCAAATAAAATGAAAATGAAATGAAAAGTGTTGACTGCAGCATTAAATTTAGATCTGCTCAATGTTGCACCATGAATATTTTTCCACGTTTTTACAGAGTTGCGCGTAATTACCAATCACACACGAGTCTGTTGAGTTTATGAACGCAGCGGCCAATCAGAAGCGTTTAGGAGGGGAGGTCATCGCTGAAACAACGGAGTTTTGTTCAGTGCATGTGCTCGCTGAGTGTATTCTCGCATCATAAACAACAAAGTGCAGATGTACGTATGATGTAAGCAGGAGATTCATTCATCAGTGTGTGGACAGCTTTACTGATTATAAGGGGATTTTTTTGAGAGTGCTCAAACTCGCACTAGACTGAAGTCAGGCATACTGTTCTTTGACAACGTAACGTTAAATGTTTTTTTGCTCACTTTCTCTATATAATTTATTCGCTGTTTGAATAACTTTGGAATGTACAGGTAATAAAAAAAATAATTTATTACATCCGTGAACATGATTCGGACATCTCTGGATGGTGAAAACGTCATCTCCCTTCGTTCCACCCTCCTTCATAGCATCATCAAGCTTCACCTTTGTTATTGTTTTGAAAATACGACCTCTAGCGGCGAAAACTTACTGTACATAGTGTGCCTTTAAAACCCAGTAAAATACATCAGCTGTATACAAGTTGATCATTTGTGCAGTTAGTCGATCACATTTATTTTTAAAGCACATTTAAAAACAACGGCTGTTGGCCAAAATGCTGTACAAAGTTTAAAACAAGTACCCTAACAAGTAACATAGAACACGCCAACAAACAATACACTACAATTTTACCATCACACCTACCTATGACCATATGCAACAGTAAATAAATATGTTTTAAGAAGATATTTAAAATCAACATATGTTGGTGCAGTTTTATATGTAGTAGCAGATTGTTCCAAAGCTGTGGGGCAGCCACTTGAAAGGTGCGGTCTCCTTTCAATTTTAAGCATGTCCTTGGAACAGTCAACTGTAAACTAGTGGTTAATCTGAGTTCTCTGGGTGCAATATGCTGAAACGAAAGAAGATCAGTAATATATGGAGGAGCCAGTCCACGCAGACCCTTATAAACAAACAATAATGTGTTGGGTTATGTGAATAATGGTCATTAAAATAATAAGAAGAAGAAGAAGAAGAAGAAAAAAAATAAAAACTTCTTAGCAAATAATCATGTGATTATTGTGCAGGATTGCTCATAGTACTAATATATATATATACCCACACACCAAACCCAATTCCAAAAAAGTTGGGACACTGTACAAATTGTGAATAAAAAAAGAATGCAATGATGTGGAAGTTTCAAATTTCAATATTTTATTCAGAATACAACATAGATGACATATAAAAATGTTTAAACTGAGAAAATGTATCATTTTAAGGAAAAATAAGTTGATTGGTAGGAGAGAGACCCGCCCTTCCCCAATTTCATGGCATCAACATCTCAAAAAAGTTGGGACAAGGCAATGTTTACCACTGTGTGGCATCCCCTATTTTTATAACAGTCTGCAAACGTCTGGGGACTGAGGAGACAAGTTGCTCAAGTTGAGGAATAGAAATGTTGTCCCATTCTTGTCTAATAAAGGCTTCTAGTTGCTCAACGTATTAGGTCTTCTTTGTCGCATCTTCCTTTTTATGATGCGCCAAATGTTTTCTATGGGAGAAAGATCTGGACTGCAGGCTGGCCATTTCAGTACCCGGATCCTTCTACGCAGCCATAATGTTGTAATTGATGCAGTATGTGGTATGGCATTGTCATGTTGGAAAATGCAAAGTCTTCCCTGAAAGAGACGACGTCTGGATGGAAGCATATGTTGTTCTAGAACTTGGATATACCTTTCAGGATTCATGGTGCCTTTCCAGATGTGTAAGCTACCCATGCCACACGCACTCATGCAACCACATACCATCAGAGATGCAGGCTTCTGAAATGAGCGCTGATAACAACTTGGGTTGTTGTCCTCTTTAGTCCGGATGACATGACATCCCAGTTTTCCAAAAAGAACTTCAATTTTTGATTTGTCTGACCACAGAACAGTTTCCACTTTGCCACAGTCCATTTTAATGAGCCTTGGCCCAGAGAAAACGCCTGCGATTCTGGATCATGTTTAGATATGGCTTCTTTTTTGACCAATAGAGTTTTAGCCGGCAACGGCGGCAAATGGCACGGGGGATTGTGTTCACGACAATGTTTTCTGGAAGTATTCCTAAACCCATGTTGTGATTTCCATTACAGTAAAATTCCTGTATGTGATACAGTGCCGTCTAAGGGCCCGAAGATCAAGGGCATCCAGTATGGTTTTCCGGCCTAGACCCTTACGCACAGAGATTGTTCCAAATTCTCTGAATCTTTGGATGATATTATCCACTGTAGATGATGATGATAACTTCAAACTCTTTGCAGTTTTCACTGAGAAACTCCTTTCTGATATTGCTCCACTATTTTTCGCTGCAGCATTGGGGGAATTGGTGATCCTCTGCCCATCTTGACTTCTGAGAGAAACTACCACTCTGAGAGGCTCTTTTTATACCAAATAATGTTGCCAACTGACCTAATAAGTTGCAAACTGGTCCTCCAGCTGTTCCTTATATGTACATTTAACTTTTCCGGCCTCTTATTGCTACCTGTCCCAACTTTTTTGGAATGTGTAGCTCTCATGAAATCCAAAATGAGCCAATATTGGCATGACATTTCAAAATGTCTCACCTTTCAACATTTGATATGTTATCTATATTATATTGTGAATAAAATATAAGTTTATGAGTTTTGTAAATTATTCCATTCCTTTTTTACTCACAATTTGTTCAGTGTCTCAACTTTTTTGGAATTGGGTTTGTATATATATATATATATATTGCTGTTGATTTGAGCATCACAACAGCACACAACATTCTGTCAACCAATGGCGTAAGTTTGGGGTGGAGCTGGCTGTTTATTCAACCAATGATGGCGTGTTTGGGAAACCGAAACAGTCATTGTATTGCAATACCACTTGTTGCCACTAGGCAGAAATCACAAAGCTTCTTCCCACTTCAGGCTTTTTTTTTTTTTTTGAATAACGTAGCAAAAAAATACAGAAATCTAATGGAATGAAATACAATGGAGAACGGTTTGTTACTGGGAATTACAAGAATTATGGTTTTTATAACAAATTGTCATTGTCAGAATTATAGCTACCTTGCATTGCCCAATAAATGAGACCTCTCTGTCAATAATTCCCTCTTGATTTGGAAAATTATATGCATTCATCTAATGTTACAACAATTTACTGACTCACTGACAAGCAGGGGTTTCCAGAGGAGCCAATATCCTTCCAAATCAGGCGAGTTGGGCCGTGATTATGAGCTATCCCACTGCTGCAATATTAATGGAGAGTGTGAGGCTGTCCCTGGGCAAGCTTAATCACTGACTCTCACTCTCCCTCCTCTCTCCTCGCTGCCTATGAGACAGCTGTAAGAAAAAGCCTCATCTGAGGCTGTGCGTGAGTGCCATCCAGAACTGCAGTGAGTCCCAGTACTGACATTTCCTAAATGGCACATGTTTGTCACCAAAGTCACAGGAAGAGCAGCTCCTGCAGCACTTAACAGGCTGCTCATCCACACGAGAGCCAGGATTACATACTGAATTTCCAGAAAAAAAAGTCAAATAAACAGTGACTCAGATTATTCATCACATGGCAGAAGTGGTGTAATATGAAGAAACATGACGGTGAGCTGCTTTCCTACAAACCCACATTATTAAATGCTGCACAACGGATGGAACAACAACAGAGCACAGCAGCTCAGAAATTTGATTTATGAACCTTACCTACCATAAACTCCTAAATTAATAATAATAAAGAGTTTTCTATTTGAAAACATTTTAAAACATGTTTTCTGTGATGGGAAAGCAGAAGTATATACACACAGTATATCTTCTTTTCATAATATACAGTAGATTGCATATAGCTATGATATAGATTTTATAATCTAACTTGTATATCATGCATGATACATTTTCAGTTAAGCTGGTTGGTTTAATTCAAGGCTTAGAAATGTTTAGAAGAATGTTCTGAAATCCTTATGAAGAACATAAATGGGAATGACGTTCGTAACCAAGAGACTACCAAAGAATGAGGGTGAGATTACCAAAATTCTCAAGTGTGGGTTGGCAAAATGACTTGCGAAATGGGCAACCTGATTCCGTGTAATGACCACGGACCATGACATCCGAATCCGTGGTGGCATCACGGAATCGCCGAAAATTCCGTGATGGGCTCACAGAAGTGGTACCAATGTAAGTCAGTGACAGGCATCAGCCGTGGTCCACGCACGGATAACCGGATTCTAATATAACTGCATCGGAGTCATTCTTTTTACATGGTCCACACACAGATAACCGGATTCTAATATAACTGCATCGGAGTCATTCTTTTTACATGGTCCACACACAGATAACCGGATTCTAATATAACTGGATCGGAGTCATTCTTTTTACATGGTCCACACACGGATCCACTGGTTCAACACCAGCGCTGCCTCAGTTGACGTCATTTTCTAATTTGGAAACGTAAGCCTATGACTTTAAATATTCTGGGCTTTTTTAGACCTACTTTAAAAATACTTAACGTGAAATATTTTTTCACCATGCCCGAAGCATTGTTCTGTAGTCGTTTGAGCGCTAGCTTCCTCTGATCGGCTCAAGTTCCGTGATGGTATCACGGAATCTTCCGTGGTCACCACAGTTTCACCCTCACTGGAAGTTATTTAGGCTATAGGCCCAATTAGTTTGTTTGTTTTGACACTTGAAGTCTTCAAGACGGTGTCTGGGATGGCAATTAACCTGTCAACCTCTCATCTATCCGTGTTTTCATATAATTCAGTTTGATCAGTTTGTAGACTTTTGCTTATTGTGAATTTCTGTGACGGCACCACAGAGTTTTCCGTGGTAGACACACGGACAACCTCGGGTCTCACGCAGTGGCTTGTAGCTACCCTAATGTTGTTTCATTAAAAATAATTAAGCTTCATCTGTCATTCATCAATCGAAATTGATGGGCCTACAAGACCGAAAATTCTATGAGGGATGTAGGCTAGCCTATAATGCAAATGTGAGTAGCCTATAGGATGGTCTTCACACCGATTAACTGTTTCAAACAGATCATGCAGATTGGTAGGCCTATTTTTGTTATTTTCATCATCGTCATTTGTTATTCTTATTATTAGGCTAAGACACGTGACCATTTTCTTGACCAAGTCTTCCAGAACAATTTTCACCATGCCTTTAATGTTGACCACATAGGCTATTGATTACAATCTGTTGCTTCCCGACATCCCGTGATGGGACCACTGAATTTAAGAGCTCTTTCATTTGGAAACATATATTCTTTTTGAGTTAGGCTACAATAGCAATTTGATAGTAACATTAGGCCTAACCTGATATTTTGTCCTAACATTAATTCTGATAATGGTTGTAGGCCTATAATTTTGAGTCAATAACTGAAACCCGTGATCGGACCATGGTGGCCTATCTGTGGGTGACACATAGATTGGCAGGTCTGGTTAATGGGCCTCAATAAGAAACTCTCAAATGTAGCCTATTAGACTATTAGAAAGTCTAATAGTCAACTTTGTTACTATGTCAATGTCATTTGTCATTTTGTTTTGCCCTGTCAAAAAAATTATATATATATATTGACGGATAGTTGGCCAGGGAACTCCGTGACGAGTCCACAGATTTGCACGCGCCCCTACCCTCCAGCCAGTAGTCCAAACAATATTTGGACTAATTTACAAATTATTATTACTGTTTATTGGAAATTGTTGTTTATATAGGCCTGTCTGTCAAAGAAAGAAAACCAGATAAAGACTCAATAAATTAATATTAAATCGGAAGAGTCTGTTGCCATGACGGCGACACGTCACACTTTCTCATGGGTTAGGAGGTGGATTTGTTTAAGAGGTCATTTAGATGTGAGGACACCATCACAGTCACACACTGAAGTCATACTGAGCAAGCTTTACACATGCTGAAGATGAAGCCTGTCTCTCTGCCCCCCAGGAGCTGCCAAAGCACACTGACATGAGAGAAAGAGAGAGATTCACAGAACATGCCCAAAAAGAAGCCTTTGTAGAAACACACAAGACCCCACTCACCAAACCTGTGCCTGAAGTGTGGTAAACAGTCACACGATGCCGGCGTTTGCATTTACATCTCCAGTGTTGTGGTTATGCTCCCTACAGTGGCTCTTCCTCCAGAATCTCACCATGAATCATGGCCCTGACACCCAACACAGGGCTGCTTGATTCCTCAGCCTTCTTGCCTCGGTGTGGGCTCAGCCTTGAGCTTGATCCCAGGCATAAACATGCTTACTGCAGCTTTTTTTGTCACATTCTAGGGTTAGAAGATTGTTGACTAAACCAGACAGATAACAATACGTAAGCTTATGGCTTTTTTGCAAAAAAAAAGGGAGGGGGGTTAAAAGAATACAACTTGAACCCAATATAGAATTATAAGCAATATATATCTATATACTATCTATATAGTATCTAGCTATATATATATAGAATTATATATGATATATATCAAATAACATTTTCACATTTAATTTAATTTGATTTATTTATCTTTGAATTGTCTTTCTTTTTAACAACAGTTGCAATGATATTATGGGACATGAAATACTAGGTCCTTTTGGCATTTTGTGCATAACACCTGTTTGAGAAAAACTTTGCTCTTTAAAATTAATGAAATTAATTACCTATTAATACATTATTATTATTATTTTTATTATTGTCGTTGTTATTGTTGGCTTTGAAAACATTGTGGTACAAAGAAATAAGCTATTACAACAAAAATAATGTGCATTATTACTCTGTGCTGTCAGCAGAGTTTACCTTGTTCTGAACATTCCTTTAATAAAAAACTGTAGATTCTATTAGAAGAGCTAAGATGCCATTGCTCTCCTCTGTTGGCATGGGCATCACTGCTATCATAGTGGGAAAAAACAATCTACTGAAGCCAGTGCTCCTTTCACCCACAAACTGTGAACTCAGCAGAAAGAGTGTGATATCTGGAAACACAGCAAGACAAAGGCGATTCAGGAGATGAAGACGAAGTAATGAGAAGACAAAGCTTATGTCTGTGCAGGCTAGAGACCTGAGCCACATTGTTATCTATAAGTGTTGTGTTTTCTCTTGGCTTGCTGTGGTAATGTTTAAAATGACAAGCATGCCGAAAGTCGAAAGTTGCCTAGTTCAGCTGGGAGACATATTGAGCAGATCTACACCAGGGTCAGCAAGAGCTTTTAATTATTAATAGATACATGAGGGTCTGGCAAGGATTTGGCTCACAGAAACTTTGGGGAATTTTCAGGAAACACAGAATGAAACATTGAGGACCACATGGATGCCATACAAGAATTCACGATGTAGTAATGTTCTTTGGGAACATGTCCAAATAGGCCCTTGCTCTCTCTCTCCCGCTGTACTTCAAACAGAGGAAATCCATATTGCTGTGGAAGTGTCGCCCATTGGGGATGAAGGGTTTGAGTTTGCTGCTCTCCACTTCTCTTCTCTGGCAAGCTCAGTAAATAAGAATCAGAGTTCTAAGTGAGTTGCTGCACAATGCCAGACAAAGATGAATCTTGCAACACTCTAGACAGGACTGCAGGGAGTCCATCACTCACACTTCCATCGGACAGGAGAAAAGAGGCTGTACACAAATCTCAAGGAGGCTCTCTTTTCTTCTGGCTCCTATTCCCCAACTAATGATGGCGAAACATTGAAAACTATATTTGCATTTCCTGAGGAAAGTACAAGGGCTCACAATGCAACATATCTGAGCAGCTGAAGCAGACAAATCCAAATACTGCATCAATTAGATTTTGAGCACCCAACATCAGGGGTGATGTAAAGAGTTAATGAGATACAGCTATGTATTGTAAATTGAAGTAAAATGTGTAAAAACTAAAATGTTGCTACAGTATTTTTAAGGCCATTTTTACAATTTATATTTTACATTTTCTCACATACTCACATAAGAATGCTACAAAGAGGACATTTGGGACATTAACAGAACGATCCCACAAGGTTGGTCATTTAATAACATTCCCGCTATGACTTTAGGGGGACGTTCCATATTGGTTATTCTATGGTCACATAGCAAATTTTTGACATTAACAGAACGTTCACATACAGTTCCCTGTTAGTCAGATGGGGGCGTTTCATTCAGGACTGCGCTGCAACATATCTTCCTGACCCATTTGAAAACATCAGTTAAGAAGCACTCATTTGACCGATAGGTGAAATGCAAAGTTCTCACAAAAATAATAATAAAACAATAAAATCAAATAGTAAATCCTTACCATCTGTCATTTCCCGATATTTGTGGACCATTGATCTGGACAAACTATGCATCATTAGAAATATTAAAAACTCCAGCTTCGATATTTGACCAATGTTTATGATAAAAGCACACTAATGGTGCTTTTCCACTGCATGGTACAGCTCATTTAGATGAGGTGGAGGCACAACTATAACGATCAGTCTATAATTCCACCCTCTTTGAAGCGGTACTAAACTGCATTGGAAAAGTAAACTGGCCCAAATTAAGGACCAGCCGTGCTGAGCCGAGTCGTACCACACAGTGGAAGGGACACAAAAGGCACTAAACACACTAAAAAAGGCAAACCGAAATGTGACACATATGGGTTTATGTGGTGATTTTGTTTTAATCACTGTATTCATAGCAATGATGTGAATTCAATGTGAAATATATAGCAAATTGGCTCTAAAGGGAAGTGTATATAAATAATTAAAATTAATTATGATTAATTACAATTATTTACATCAGCTGCCAGTACTAACTGTAGCCGAATTAAAGGTGGGGTAAGTGATTTCTGGTAGCCAGTGTTGACATTTGAAATCACCACAACAAACATGCCCCTACCCCAAAAGGGTCTCGCCTCTATTTTGATAGCTCCGCCCCACACATATGTATGCAAACCAGGCAACGATTAGTTCTGTGAAACAAAGCAAAACCAATGTTACACCGTGTCTACACCAGACGCGAGCGGCGCGGCGCGACAATACTATAGAACTCATTATAATCAGTGATGCTGTCCACACCATAGACTCGATATAATAATAATATATACTGTATAGATATATATATATATATATATATATATATATATATACCTATATACATATCTATGGTCTACACTGGATGCGGCACGACACGACAAATCCCAGACAGAAAACTGCTGCTGCATTCTATTTATGACGTATTGACACAAATTTCAAATGATTTTCAACAGTCGCTTTGTCGCGTCCAGTGTACTAGACAGACTTTAGCTGTTGCGGCGCAGACACGGTGTTACTCACCTATCGAGAAGAAACAAAGCAACCTCGGCGTCCGATCGTGGGCCTTCCGCTCCTTGAGTTCTCTCCTGCGCTGGAAAGCTGATCCGATATTTATTCGGGTCCTACTTCTTGTCTTATTGCCTTAAGCCTTCTTTTGTTTTGCAGATGTTTTCCTCTTTTGTTTTTTTTTTATCCGTCATCTCTATCTTTCTGTCGCTTGGCTTGGCTAATGTCCGTCCTGTGCACTGAAAAGCTCTCTCCTCCACATCATGAGTAGACACACCCCTTACTGCTGATTGGCTACAAGTTTGTTTTGCTATTCGGCCCGAATCAGTTTTCTAAAAGCTCTTTTTAAAAATCGCATTTTTTTTTTTTTTACTCCCACCTTTGAATATTACATCAACTCCTATGTTCGTCCATCGAACATTTAACTGTATTTCATATCAACTCTAAAAAGGATATGTTTGGTGCCACAGAAAATACATTTCTTACAGTACTAATGCATTAGAGCATGCAGCTTTAGATCGGATCGTAAAAAGGACACTATTCACAAGCGGTGACATAACCAGAATTAGTTTTATTAACTAAACACTAACACGTAACTAATCTAAACAATCAAACATACAATCACTCATACATGAGGGAGTTGAAGTGGATGAATGAAATCGTTAGAGAAACCAGATAATGCCGTTATGGAAAATGAGTCAGTTAACCACCTGAGTAAAACCATCAGCGCCAGTTTACAACCGGGTCTACAGCTAATACTAAACCTTAGTTAAATGTATGATACTTGCATTGCCTTGGCCATTGAAGTGTTGATGGTTTAAAGGTTTGGTGGTGTTGGAATTGCAATCACGTTCTCCGTTTGAAAGGGTGATGAAGTCAAAGATTTATTCTGACGCAGTGTGGTACGGAGAGTTTCTCCAATGGAAAGGCAGGCATGTTTTTTTTTTTTTTTTGTGTTTTGTTTTTTTTTTTTTTTTTTTTTTTTTTGTTTTTTTTTTTTTTTTTTTGTTTTTTTTGTTTTTTTTTTTTTGTTTGGGGGTGTAGTTGAGCGCCAGGCGCGGCTGTTCCGCCCCGGGCAGATGGAAGGTGACGAGAGAAAAGAGCCAAAAGCCAAAAGCTAGGCAGGTCACTGATGTGAGGAATTTTAAGTTCTGTGGAGGTCACACCTCTGGAGGATCAAAGAGCCAATAGTGTCTTGAACTTTTGGAGGGAAAGTTTACGACTCTTTGTCTTCAAGCATGGTATTTTTCATATGTAACTAGATTGGGTGTTGATGCAAAAATATTAAAGATTCACATATAATATACACTCTCATTTAGATCATGAAACTACAAACTCATAGATACCAAACATGGTATAGGTGAGGTTATATTAACTCTTTCCCCGCCATTGACGAATTATCTCTTCTTTTAGAAGAAAACGCTTCTCCGCCAAAGATGAGTTTTTACGGCTTTTCATGTTTTCACTGTTATACACTCGGGGGTGCTATTACACATCTTCTGAACAAGTACAAAACCTCCCGAACAAAAACACACGGGAACAGGACAGAGAAACGAGCGTTCTCTTATGTAAACAGATGCATATGATAAATAATGCGATCATCGGCAATAGACAGCATGTAAATGAAAACTGCATAATGTTACAGAGTAATATGTTGATCCAGGAAGTGGTACATGTCTGTGCAAGCTTTGGAGGTGTTGATGGAAGCTATTTACTGGATGTATGCTTTGATAATCGTACTGAATATTATCCAGATGTAGTTTTTGTGTGTGATTATTTTTGTGAATGTGATTTTCTCACCTTTTTGCTCAAAATTATGCATTTTTATGAAACCTACCTATATTCAAGTGTTGATAAAAAAAAGATTGCTTTAAACACTAATGCTTTGATTTTTTTTTTAAAGTAGATGCTCTGATCTTTATTTTGGTGTATTGCATGTTCAGATATTCATACAGCAAAATATTCTGGAGGACATCAAATTTTAGTGAAAATCATCAAAATCGCTGGCAGTGGTGTGTTCTATCACTAGTGTTCTATCATAACGCATGCATAAAACAGTATACAATACAAAATACAATATAGAAGAACAGTAATAACATACATGATGACCTGAGGAATGCGTGTTTCGATTTGTTCAAAGAAAGGTTTGTCTATGAATTCATTAGAGAACAGTCCATTTCTATGGGCATTATGTGTCTTTCCTATGAGGAAAATGAGTGAAAGTTGCTTTGCCCGCATTCCTTTGAGCAATAAAACCAGTGTTATCAGATTATTTGTCTTTGGTTGCCATGGAACCAGAGGCCTGTTCTGCCTTTTTGAGGTGTTAGTTGCATTTCGGGAGAAGGGTCCATAGACCCTCATAGTTGACCCTTTGGTTAGGTGAGGCTGTTTAGGTATTCTTTTGTTGAATATCACACATAATTGTGTGTATGATTGGTCCACATACCAAAAATACAAAGTAAAAATAAATAAATACATAAACAAACAAACAATGTACTGAGAATTTGTTGGGGAATTGTGCTTAGTTGCTGTGATGTCACAAAGCAAAAAGCAAAATGTTAATGATTCTTCATTTTAAGCAACATTTTTTTATTTTGCTTTTATACTAATTTAATTTTAGAGAGAGATAGGTTCTAAAATTGTTTTAAAATGGATGCGTCCTTTTACATTTTTTTCTTTCTCCTTTTATTATGCCTAAAACATGCGCTTTCAATTACCATTAAGTGTGAAATGCATCATCCGTTTTCACAATTTGTAATTTTGATAACATTTCACAAATTCCATCTTTCTTTCATTCTGAAACTCAGTAACAATATTTTAGTGTGGTAAATCATGGCATGCAAGTACATTATGGGCAGTTAACATGTTGCTCCAAATTGGTTTTAACATAAATAGCATTACAGGCCATATCGAGGAGAGCATGGAGAAAGAGACTCTGACTTTCAAAGCTCTCAATGCTCAAGGGAAAATCATACCACTCTGTCATGAGATTCCCCCTTACATATCTCCCATGCATTAAACATCCTGCCTTCTTCAGATATAAATGAATATGTCCATAAGCTTAAGATGACAACAGATAAAACAGGGAAGTCGTGGCCTAATGGTTAGAGAGTTGGACTCGAAACCCAAAGATTGCGGGTTCGAGTCTCGTACCGGCAGGGATTGTAGGTGGGGGGAGTGAATGTACAGCGCTCTCTCCCACATTCAATACAACGACTGAGGTGCCCTTGAGCAAGCCACCGAACCCCCAACTGCTCCCTGTGTGCTGCAGGAAAAAACGGCTGCCCACTGCTCTGGGTGTGTGTTCACTGCTGTGTGTGGTTGCACGTTTGTCTGATGGCGGATAATGCTAGAGCACTAATTCCGAGTATGGGTAACCATACTTGGCCACATGTCACGTCACTTTCATTAACAGAGGTTACTTTGAAGCACAGCAAGTCAAATATTGAGATTGGCAATTAACAAAAACCAGACAGCACACCATTTGGTTGACCAAGACTAACTTCGCTCTGAGCAGAACGGCTTTTTTGGGGAAAAGGGGGGACCCCCAGATGAAGGACTCAAGCGGCACATGAGAAGCAACATCAGACATCTCACTTGGTTTGTTTTTTCTTCCATGAGCATATTGCAATAAAAGCCTCTTCCTTTTAGGGTGAATTAGCGGATAATGGTGCCAGTTGGAGGCCTGTGACAGTCCTTTTAGTAGATGTTTATAAAATGTATCAAATTTTAAAGGGTGGGCAGGTGGAACATTCAAGTGAATTAGACGGTGGAGCCAGACGAAAGGCCACGAAATACAAATGAGGCAGTGGAAGGAGCAGAAAAGAGAGAGCGAGGAAAAGGGAGAAGGAGCGCTGTCCTAGAAGGCAGCTCTTTTTTGGCCGTCTCACTGAAAGCTCACTGCAGGCATATTTTTAATAGCCAGCCTGTGCCATATGAAAGCGGGGTTTCTGGTGGCCACCTACATTGATGTGAGGGGGAACAAAGAAGAGGTGGACCGAAAAAGAGCTGTTGTTCTTCTGTTTGTACCAAAACATTGTTGGCCACCACCAGCATATGTTGTGTTCATACACTGGTGTCCTTACCAGGCTTCCTAGCTAGCCAGATAGTCTTTCTTTTTCAACAGGCCAGGCCCTACATAACATCCCTTGTTTGCTATTTCGTTTTTGTAGGGAGCATAAATATTTCAAGGGCCAGAAGATGCAAAACTGAGACTCCGATATAAGCATTTCTCCCTTGCCAGTGTTTGTGATTCTTTCAATTTTGAGTCTCTTTTATCGAGACCTGAAGAACACAGGCAATGGTTAGTGGCAGCAGCTCAGGAAGCTTCACAAATTGCACAGAGGGGAGGAGCTGGAGCCCAGAGATGCCTCCGATGCCAAGGAACCATCTGACAGGAGTCCATAAGCTTTATAGTTGCTGAACTGCACGGAAATGTGGGTTTATGACCACACTGACAGAATGCTGCATTAAAATAGCATTGATTTGCTTGCCTCATGTTGTTGTGGCAAAAGCACATAAAAGAAACAGAGGAAATCTTTATAACAACTTGCAGATCTGAAGGTAGGCTAGTCAGCCAAATTGCACGGCTGTGGGTGGACTGTAATCAGTCATAAGAATATACTTAGACAGAGGCCAGATGGAAGAGAGATGCATCAATGTTTAAGATGCAGCTCCTCATAAAGCAGCGTTTAATAAACGAATAAAAACCCTCAAAGGGATTTATGAGAAAACAGACGAGCACCTGAGATGCCACCCTTAACCTTCAGCATGGGTTGGAGTGAATAAATCAGTCATTGTGACTTCTACAGGCTTCGATAACCATGTGGAAATTCAACTCAGAACATGTGCTGTAAAATCCAGTGATTTTTGAGTGTGAAAAAACCTTTGTTGGGAAAAACTCATGTGGTATTTTTACCTCTCCTCTTGAAAATCTCTTAGAATCTAGCTATCTATCTATCTATTATCTATCTATCTATCTATCTATCTATCTATCTATCGATCTATAACCTGAATTAACTAGCAGCTTGATGATGGCTGTTATTGTTGTTTATTAAATATTATTATTCAATAAATCATATTTTATATAATTAATACTATTGCAGCACTATATATATAAGTATATATATATATATATATACTCTATTGAAAAAATCACAAATTAATCTTGAAATGGTCTACTTGTTTTCACGAAATTTATTTTTATTTCATTTCTTTTTATATGTTATATTTGTTACAATTTTTAATTAGTCCTGTTCCTGGAAAGGGGTGAAAACTGACCATGACATGAATGAAAAAGCCTGGTGAAAGAAAAAAACTCCTGTTTCAAACTAATGTTGTTTTAGGCCAAATAGTCATTAATATGGCCTGCCCTTACACCAGGTCTGCTACAAACAAAACTATGTGTTTCCCCCTCGGGAACTCGAGCTGCATCGGAAACGCTAGGGAACGCCTTCAGCGATACCAAGCTCTGAATCATATGTGTAATCAGTCGACGATGGGCGAGACGTCCGCGGTGGGTGACGTCATGACCGGGAAGCTTTAAAAGCACGTGAGGTGCTGGCGCTAGCTTTCTGTCATTCAGCGAATCTCTCTGTGTGTGTCGGTCACGATTTATTTTCTGTGAGTCTTATTTATTGTTGTCTGTCCAAAAAAGTGCACAAGCATCCAAAATAAGCTCCAGCAGAGAAAAAAAGAAATGTCTAAGCAAAAGACAAAAAAGGGCGAAAGTAGATCGCGTTACAGACTGTGTGTTCCTCCCTGCCCATGTTCCATTACGGGTGTGGATACACACAGTTTGTGCGTTGTCTGCTTGGGAGCGGAGCACGCGGCGTCGGTTCTCGAGAGGGCTGACTGTCCGCATTGTGAGCAGTTGCCACTACGTTTGCTTCGCTCCCGGAAGGCTCTCTTTGAGGAGAGAGCCTTCACCAGCGTTCCTCACGGTGCTGGCCCTGCTTTCGCCGAGGCGGAGCGGCGGCTGTGCTCGTGGGTTTCGTGTATGGATCCGGTGGAGGGAATGTAGACTGGCGAGTCCCTATCTTCTTCCTCACCTGCCAGATCCGCTGCCCGCTCGCTTGGATCGGAAGCCCGTTCTGCGGCTACTTCCTCCCGGGGTGACGGTTCGACGCTTCTCCTGTCTTCCTCCGAGGAGGTTGATGTGGAGAGCGTCGAAGATTCACACCCTCAATCCCCACAATATGAGGAGCTAATAGAGGTAGTTACTCGCGCGGTTGCCAAGCTGAACATCGAGTGACCCACAGAGAAACAGACTGAACCGCAGAAAAGCAAACTCGAAGAACGCTTTCTGCGGGCCAAGTCGCTACACCGAGGTGTCGAGATCGTGGAAGAAACCAATCTCGGCCCGTTTATTCGTCCCTGCCTCTGATTATTCAAAGCACCCAATTGGAATGGTGGCGGTGAGTTAATTGTTTTTACAGGGGCGATGCCCAGCGTTTTCAATCAGACGCTTGCGAGCTCTCTGTCACCAGCACGGTGCTGCATCGTCTCTGAAGCTCCGGACTTGCCCTCCAATGCCGCTGCGACCCCCCTCAGCGCTGGTGGGACAAGGGGTACTTAGGCAGCAGGTGCAGGCTGCTGCGTGGCTGCAACACTATGGCAGTATACAGTCGTTAGACCAGGCCGCCGGCTAAAAGAGCTAAATTGAATGAGAGCAGGTCAAGCGCATGACAATGTTAGAACGAGGAGATACCGCTGAGCTTTAGGCCCTTCGCGAGCCTACCAAGGAACACCGCCCGTGGGCTAATTAGGGCGGTCCAATCGGCAGCCTCTGTTGCGGCCGGTAGAGGCATTTGTGGCTGACCACTGTCCGAATGACAAGAATACAGGTTCTGCCTTATTGATGCCCCTCTTAGCGCCTTCTGGGTCGGTTCGGGGTTCGACGCCGTCTATTTGTCGTCGGACAGATCAGTAGGCCCCGTAACCGGCGGCGGCAGCACGTTTTCTTCCCTCGCTGTTCTATAGCTCTGGGGGCTGCTGGGCTGGAGCAGCCCCAGCCGGGTACCAGCTTCTCATATAGGGAGGTCCAAAAACAGAGCGTTGCCCCTCGCGCTCCCCCGCAGCGGGACCGAAGCCGGCGGCGCTCTAAGTCGGGGCCTTCTAAGGCGAGGCCCGATCTGAGGCTCGTGCTTCAGTCGAGGAAGCCCTCGACGAAGCAGTCCTGACTGGCAAAAAAAGGGAACTAAATCCAGGACTGCTGAGGGCGGCCCCTACTGGGGAAGAGCAGGGTGCATCGCATTACACGGTGTCCGTCTCTCCTCAGTGCCCTCAGGAGATCGATTTGCCAACCCTGCCGGTTTTCCAGGGCGCAGTGGTCTCCAGCGAAGGTTTTTCTCTGTATTTTCTGCCCGGAAACGTAGCGGAGCCGAGAGCCTTGCCACCCCTTCGGGGGTCTCTCAAGCAGCTAGTTCGGCGAACGCCTGCCGGTCCGCCGCTTCAGGCACCCAGCTAGCAGCTACAAAGACACCAGAGGCCAGTCTAGAGACTGGTTTTTCTCGCTTTATGTTACATTTTTAGGGTGCGCGTAGGTAACCCTACTGCCAAATGTATCTCATTGGGTCCTGCAGACTGTAGAGAGAGGTTATCGCATTCAGTTCGGCGCACCGCCGCCGCCTTTTCAAAGGGGTTTTTCTCACAGTAGTGAGCCCAGAGCAGGCTCTGTTATTAGAACAAGAAGTCAATACTCTCTTGAGGAAGGAGGCCATCGAGGTGGTCCCTCCTCTCGACAGGGCGGCCGGGTTCTAAAGCCGGTACTTCATCGTGCCGAAGAAGGATGGAGGGTTGCGTCCAATTTTAGATCTGCGGCTATTGAACCGCTCAGTCATGCGTCTGAAGTTCAAAATGCTCACTGTCAAACAGGTCGTGTCTCAGATCAGGTCCGAGGACTGGTTTGTCACGATAGATCTAAAATATGCTTATTTTCATGTCTCCATCCTTCCCAGTCACAGGAAGTTCCTGAGGTTTGCTTTCGTGGGCAAAGCGTACCTATATTGTGTTCTTCCTTTCGGCCTTGCACTTTCACCCCGTACTTTCACGAAGTGTGTGGACACTGCCCTGGCTCCTCTGTGGCTCCAGGGCATCCGCATACTCAACTACATAGACGATTGGTTAATACTAGCTCAATCAAAGCAGATGGCGGCTCGGCATCGAGATGTCGTTCTCGCCCATATGGGGAAGTTGGGGTTAAGACTAAATGCCAAGAAAGGTGTGCTTTCTCCATTACAGAGGACCATTTATCTGGGCGTGGTGTGGGATTTGACCATGATGCAGGTACGTCTGTCCCCTGCTCGATCGAGTCGATCCTCACGGCAGTCGTGGGAGTCAGAGAAGGCCGGTCACTCACTGTCAAGCAGTTTCAGAAGCTGCTGGGTCTGATGGCAGCCACGTCCAACGTGGTACTTTTTGGCCTGCTGTACATGAGACCCCTACAGTGGTGGCTCAAGACCAAGGGGTTCTCCCCGAGGGGAAACCCGCTTCGCATGATCAAGGTCACACGGCGAGGCCTATGTGCCTTGGACATGTGGAGGAAACGTTGGTTCTTGTCTCAGGGCCCGGTGCTGGGAGCTCCTTGTCGCCGCGTACGCTAGCGACGGATGCATCCCTCACCGGTTGGGGTGCGGTCATGAGTGGCCACCCTGCCCGTGGTTTGTGGAGTGGTCGCCATCTCACGTGGCACATGAATTGCCTGGAGATGCTGGCCGTGTTTCGAGCCCTCAAAAACTTTCTTCCAGACCTAAGAGATCGCCATGTGCTGGTGCGCACCGACAACACAGCGGTGGTCTATTATATCAACCACCAGGAGGTCGCGTTCCGCGCCTCCCGATCCACGCCCCTTATACAAGCTGGCGCATCATATCCTTGTGTGGTCCCAGGGCAAACTAATTTTGCTGAGAGTAGTTTAAATTCCTGGGCATCTCAATATGGGAGCAAACATCCTGCTGAGGCAGGGGCCGGGCCCCGTGAATGGCTGCTTCACACCATACACCCCGAGGGGTGAAGCCGAATGATGGCGATTTTTGGCCAGCCTCAGGGGGACGTGTTTGCGACTCAACGACATCGCACTGTCCCCTCTGGGTTCTCCTCTGACTGCACCAGGCGCCCCACTGGGGCTGGATGCCATGGTACAGACGTTGCCGAGGCTTCGTCTGTACGCCTTTCGCCCGATAGCTTTGCTCCCGGGAGTTCTAGAGAGAGTGCGTCGGGACGGGGTCCGTCTATTGCTAGTAGCCCCGTTCTGGCCGGGCCGAGTATGGTTCTCGGACTTGATTTCTCTCCTCGACGGCACTCCATGGGAGATTCCCGTCAGGAGAGATCTCCTCTCACAGGCGGAGGGTACGATCTTTCACCCCCGCCCAGAGTTGTGGAAGCTGTGGGTGTGGCCCCTGAGGAGGCACAACTCATAGCTTTTGGTCTTTCAACCGAGGTTGTTGAGACCATCCTCAAATCTAGAGCTCCTCAATGAGGAAACTGTACGCCCTGAAGTGAAGACTCTTCACTTCATGGTGCGGAGACCACCTGCTTGACCCAGTTAACTGCCCGACTGGTACAGTGCTGGAGTTCTTGCAGGCAAATTTCTCTGCAGGGTTAACCCACTCCACCCTGAAGGTCTACGTGGCGGCCATAGCGGCCTACCACGCCCCTCTTGGTGGTACACGCGTGGGCAAGGACCCTCTGGTTACACGTTTCCTTCGCGGTGTGTTGATGCTGTCGAAGGCCCTCATGTACGCTCTCGTGTCCCTCTGGGACCCGATAAAGGCTCGCTGTGGTGCTAGATGCTCTCTGTAGGCCTCCCTTTGAGCCGACGATATCAGATCGTCTTCTTACATTACATACTGTGTTTCTCTTAGCTGTATCTTCTGGGGATCTGCAGGCCCTTTCTGTGGCCCCTTCCTATATTGACTTTGCGCCCGGTCTGGCCAAAGCTTTTTTATACCCTCGTGCGGGGTATGTCCCTAAGGTCCCCTCCTCTACACCACGGCCTGTCGTACTCCAGGCTTTTTATCCTCCTCCTTTTAGGGAGCCCGACCAGCAGAGGCTTAATTGTATGTGTCCAGTGCGAGCACTGGACGCTTACGTCCACAGAGCTGCCCAGTGCCGTAAAGGCGGACCAACTGCTTTGTGTGCGATGGTCCCCCTAAGGAAGTCATACTGCCTCAAAGCAGACCTCAGATTCCTCAGCCGGTGATATTTGATGCCATTACTGTTTCCTATGATCCGCTGATCTCCCCTCAGCCATTGGGGGTCCAAGCTCACTCGACAAGAAGGTGGCGGCCTTCCAAGTCTTTCTGGCAGGAGTTCCTATGCAGGACATCTGCAACGCTGCAGGATGGTCTACGCCCGCACTTTCGTCAGGTTCTATACTAGATTGGGCAAGCCACTCCGGGCTCTTTTTTTCTCTTGCCATAGCCGTGCCCTTTCACACCAGGGAGGGATTTGCAAGTCTGGCGGCGTGGACATCTCGTTCCCCTAGCGTTTTCTGACGCAGCTCGAGTTCCTGAAGGGGGACGTCTCTAGGTTACGTATGTAACCATGGTTCCCCGAGGGAACGAGACGCTGCGTCGCAAGGCCATACTTCCGGCATCCCTACTAGAGCTTGCTTCACTCCTAAGAAGCTAGCGCCGGCGGCACCTCACGTGCTTTTAAAGCTTCCTGGTCATGACGTCACCCGCCGCTGACGTCTCGCCCATCGTTGGACTGATTACACATATGATTCAGAGCTTGGTATCGCTGAAGGCGTTCCCCTAGCGTTTTCCGACGCAGCGTCTCGTTCCCTCGTGGGAACCATGGTTACATACGTAACCTGGGACGTTAGTTACCCTGTTCTCAAACAGACGTGGAATATCAACCAGTCTAGTATTAAACAGCGGGAAGTCATGAAACTAAATTATGGGTGTATTCTGTTAACCCTTCCGGACTTGTATCCATGATGGTCACATAGCAGGAATCAGCAGTCATGAAGTTATTTAGAATTAAATGCAGGAGTCCAAGCGACTCAGGCCAGAGGAACATTTGTTGACACTGTCCTTTTCAACTATGTGACTCCAACAAAGTCTCTCTCTCTCTCTCTTTCTGGGTGAGCTTACAAAGCCATGTCTGAAGCAAGCTCGCAAAGACTGTGTATACCCTTTAATAACTTTCCTGATGGCAAATTTTTGAAATCAAACAGAGGAAGCCCTGTGGAAAAACTTTTGGTATAAAGCTAAAGGATGGGTGCATGAACTCAAGCTGAGCAGAAGAAGATGTGAAGATGATTGACAGCATGACTCCGCTCAATAAATGAGAAAACACCAGTGGACAAATCATTTTTTTTTCCTCTGGTCCCTTTCCTTGGTTGTCCCTCTTTCTTAGAGCACACAGACCTCCACACACAGTCATAAGGAGACTTCACTACAGGCTTAGACATTCATTTCCATAGTAATGGAAGAATAAAAGACACCTTACCTCTTTCAAAAATGTCCCCCTTTTCTCTCTCCTCTTCTGTTGCTTTCTCCTTTTACAATGATTGAGTAAAAGTGTCAAAGGATCTCTTAGAGGGAACCTCTGAATGACTAGGCTGTGAATTGAAACTGTCTCATTTGGAATAAAACAAGAAAGCAACTGAGCAAGGGCATTAGAAAAGTTTACCCCAATTAGTGTCTCACTCTGCCCGTAGGAAAGAAAAAAAATATCAAAACGATCTCTTTAATATTTCAGTTGTTTCATATGGAGAGCAAATGGTGACTTTATCTTTAGTTTCCTGTTTCTCTGAATTTTCTCCTGATAAAAAGTTTCAGAAGAGATCTCTATAATGTCTGTGCTCAGATGCCAAAGACTGCAATCAAATATCAGAGAGAAATTCATGAAGACAACGTGCCATTTTTTTTTCTTTTTTCAAAACTCTGCATCTCATTTATTAATCTAACCACCCGCAATACATCTCAACCTGCCATTTTTTTATATAGTGCTGTGCTGTGAGCATTTAAAGTATCTTAATTTAAATAAACCTATAACAACCACCATATAAACACATTATAAAATAAATATTGCATTTAGCTTTTCTTTTATTTACTGAAATAACTCCATGATATTTCTGTCTATCAGTACTCAATCTTGTCTCTGTTTGAGTGAGAGCTGCCTGATTTTTTCTTTCTTTCTTCAAAGCTTTAATTTCATGCTAAATAAATAATAAAATGACCAGTTAAAGGTGGGGTAAGTGATTTCTGGTAGCCAATGTTGACATTTGAAATCACCCAAACAAACACGCCCCTACCCCAAAAGGGTCTCGCCCCTATTTTGATAGCTCGCCCCACACATACGTACACAACCCAGGCAACGATTAGTTCTGTGAAACAAAGCAAAACCAACGTTACACCGTGTCTACACCAGACGCGAGCGGAGCGGCGCAGCGTAACAAAATACTATAGAACTCATTATAATCAGTGATGCTGTCTACACCAGAAATATATATATTAGATATATATATATATATACACTCTTATAAATAAAGGTGCTTCAAAAGGTTCTTCAAGTGATGCTATAGAAGAACCATTTTTTGGTTCCACAAAGAACAAAACCCCCATTCATTCAGTCAAAAGTTCTTTAAAGAACCATCTCTTTCTTACCATTTTATAATCTGAAGAACCTTCTTTCGCCACAAAGAACCTTTTGTGAAACAAAAAGGTTCTTCAGATGTTTAAGGTTCTATATGGAACCATTTAGACAAAATGGTTCTTCTATGGCATCATGAAACACCTTTATTTTTAAAAATAAAGAGTGTATGGTCTACACTGGATGTGGTGCGGCGCGACACAACAGCACATCCCTATAGAAACTGCTGCTGCGTTCTATTAGACGTATGCCCAAAATTTCAAATGATTTTTGACGGTCGCTTTGTACTCGGTCCAGTGTATTAGACAGACTTTAGCTGTTGCGGCGCAGACATGGTGTTACTCACCTATGGAAAAGAAGCAAAGCAACCTCGGCGTCCAATCGCAGGCCTTCCGCTCCTTGAGTTCTCTCCAGCGATGGAAAGCTGATCCGATATTTACACAGGTCCTACTTCTTGCCTTATTGCCTTAAGCTTTCTTTTGTTCCGCAGACGGTTTTCTCTTTTGTTTTTTATCCGCCATCTTTATCTTTCTGTCGCTCGGCTCAGCTAATGTCTGTCCTGTGCACTGAACAGCTCTCTCCTCCACATCATGAGTAGACACGCCCCTTACTGCTTATTGGCTACAAGTTTGTTTTGCTACTCGGGCCGAATCAGTTTTCGAAAGCATTTTTGAAAAATCGCCCAACTTTAAAACACCCTGAATCAATATTTCTGTGAAGATAGGTCCTCTCAGTAGAACATCAGTATCGAATGGATCAATACTGCAAGATGTATCTGCACATCCCAACTGATTTAATGATCCACAGGAGAGCAAATAATCCCCAGCCACAGGAAGTGGAGGAAAAAAAAAACATTAGGAACATTAGCAGTGAGGAAGTGATTGCATTATTATTAACATGTTAAACATTCCATGTTAGATCAAAGATATAAATGCATTATTTTCCATAGTTACTACTAGCGCAAAGCACTTTCCTTAAAAATGATGTTTGTACATTTACCAGCCATTATGGCAGCAGTAATTTATAAACTGATGATTGTATGTAAAGAGGAGTGTATAACAAGGCATATTTTCAGATTCATGTTGCAGACAAACATGCTTTTAGCATTTTAAAGAGCTGATTCAGGTTCCTAGATTTGTTGATGAATGAAACATAACCAATAACTCAAAACGAGTCTCCTGAGCACCAGCCTCTGGGAGATTGTGTCTGTGACTTCAGCATGTTTGTCTTTGAATGATGACAGTCACATCATGGTTTGTACACAGAGAACAGCACATTTGGTATCCTCTGAGTGAACAAGGTAACAAAGAGGCCTTCAGAGCTGTGCTTTTGAGGAGGTCATCATTCCTAGATGAGGTATAGATTGCACTGTCACACAGGATGAAGTTCAACATATTTCGATGACTACATTTGCCTCACAAGTCTTCCATCACCAGTCAAACCAAGGGCAAAGAGGCCATGATGGCTGCATTAAAAAATCATTGGAAGTCAAAAAATACCACAATTTTCAGTCTACAGTACAAGCAGAGGTGACACTCAGTGTCCACTCAGATATCTGCAAGCAATCTGTGCAGCGTATGATGGAAAAAAAAATATTTTTATGTCATATCACCTCTGGCTATCCAGAAACAACTGTTCATTCAGTTGGTGAAGATAGCAAACATCTGTTTCCTCAATTAAACAACGCAACTCAAATCTTAGTGCAAACGCAGTGGTATTTATTTGCTGTGACACTTAATCAATACTACATTTCACCGTATGTTGAGCACAAACTACCAGCTAGACTAACTGTTACACATCCCTGTTTCTCATCCACACATGCATTATTCACAGCAGCAACGATTGCTCAAAAATGTTTCTCTCCTAATAGCATCCATAAAGCGCCAACAGTGAACATATTCATAATATGTCATATGCATACATTAGTCCATCTGCATCCTGATATGACAGCCACATACCTGGATTTGTTATTTTATTACATTAAGTGCAGTGTTAGCAGTCTTAGCCTTGTATTGCACAGAAGTGTCGGTTGGCAAACGGTTATAAAGAAAGGACCGAAGAAGCTGTGTTTACACTTCATAATCACAATGTATGTCCATCTGAATATGTAATGAAACAATTATTTAAGCTCTGGGCGTTTTTTGGAATTTTCGCCTAAATTTTTCATACTCAAATTCAAATGTTTACCCTACACACATACATTGGAGGAAATGAAAAAAAAATTGTTTCATTGTAAATAAAACCCTTTGAACTACAAAATATGAAATTTTTTATGGAATTCTTTATAAATAACATTATATACACTTTTCAAATATTACTATAAACACAAAAAAACATAGGCACTTTTTGAGTTTTAATTCAATATATTTTTTTGAAATTCTGTAATTCAGGTTCTATTAGGCTCAACTCTCTGCAATTTACTTTGTTTGATGCCACTACTGTTATTTGCAAAACGTTTTACCATAAAAAGATATCTTTTTCAAATAACCATTTTCGTACGATTTCCAGTGCGTTATATGACACACAGTATTTGTGAAGCGATTGAAAATGTCCCATTCTGCATCGAAATGTGTCATGGTGAGTTTCCTCTGCAAAAACTGGCTTTATAAAACACATTAACCCCACAATCCTACTGTACTCTTTGCCATAAGCACTTTAATTGATTATTAATTTAATTATGTTTAATTTTTATGTTTTTCTAAGTAGTAATATACAAAATGGCACAAGCGAATTGGACCATACTTGTCATATTGTGATTTCTACACTCTGTTTAATTCTTTCAGGATGCTCAAGACTGTCTACATTATAATATATATATCTGGTCTATCACAATCTAAAATAGAATACATATCCTCCAGTTTTATATCATTCCATTTATATGCATTCTTTATTGGGATAGTGATCACAGCATCTCTCACCTGAGCATCAGTTGAGCACCACATCTCTGTCTCATTCTGCATCCAGCTTTGCTTGCCTCCGTGGTCCAGCTGAGCTAATTCGCTGGCATGCAGCTACATTCTACATTCACAGCGTTAAACAAACATATGTTAGCTCATCTACACTCTGTAATAATCCATCTATATTTACTGTACATTTACTGTATACTTGCTGAAATGCATAATGTACTGTACTTTTCTGTCAGCAAACAGTGTATCGCGTGCTAGTATAGCTAACACGTTTCATAACAAAGGGTAACACTCTCAAACTCACGGAGAATCGCTCCTAAATTCTCCCCAGATGCGCGTTGCCACTTCTCGCCAAGGCTCTCCACGGCGATCTACCGTTCTTCACATATATACTTGTAATAGCTAATCTAGACTGAAAGATCCAGTCCGCGTTCTCTACAGACTCTTCCGTGCGACAAAAGCCTTCAATTACTTCGTTTTTTATGACTACATTCTCCAAATAGCCGGGCTGAGTCGAGCCGGGACGGCTACCCCTCCTTTCTCTGCCCACTGTGCGACCGGCGTAGTCCATGAGTTCCAGAGTCTGTAATGGCCGATCTGAGTATTGTATCGTGACCAATTGAGCCCCTAACTGGCCGCAGATCTTCATACATCAGAAGGACGAAGGCGCGCTGGCATGACAGGAGAGCTTGAGCGCTGACACACAGCGCTGGATTCCGTACCGTGGGGTCAGAACGCTAATATCTCACGCAGAAATGTGAAAATGGCCTTGTTTGAAAGAAGAGATCCTAATCTAAAAGGTAGTATAGAGTTTATATATATTTGTGGCTGTTTGCGGCTAACTGAAGCAGTGCTACGAGTAGAAATGTTACACAATAAAAAATTCAGTTTTTTTTTTTTCATCGCAATTCAATTGAAGATAATTCTATCTATGATTGTCACAAAATGAAATAATCTACATCGTCAAATTACTGAGATGAGAGCTTGTCTGTTATATATGACTTGACTTTATGTAAACAATATTCAACTCATAAAAAACATTCTTCGTAAAAAAAGTTCGCAATGGCTAGGCGGAAAATTGTGTGTGGGACGAATACATTTCTAAGCTTAATTTGACTGCTTTATGTATATAAAAACCTAAAGGAATGGTATTCTTTGTAAAGAAGACACTCCAAGCTTTCAAATGAATCCATATATGGGCTGATACCATATAAGGAAGGCTATGTAAATGAAGCATACACATTTTTAACGTGACTTTGGACCCGTATCCGGGTCCATAGCTTATTAACTGAACAAACCAACTAAAATATTACTTCTGCTAACCTGTAACACCTTGGCAAATTCATTATTTAAGAACTACTGATTAGTAAATTATTTAGTACGTATTAAAATTAAATTTTATTGAATCCATATGAGTCAAGATAAAAAAGACTGTAAAATCTAGATAAACCATTATAAACATCTTTTGTATTTGTGTTGTTTCCTCAAGTATTAATACCTAATAATAACTATAACAATTAATAAGTTTGGTGTACATCTCAATAATATTGAGTGCATACACAATAAAATCAATTTTACATTTTAAGATACTTTTTTTTGATTCATTCTTAAATCATAACTAATTATATATACATGTGACATGACGACCCTTTGACATTTTGATATTCAATCGATTTATGACTGACACCGTCATGAAGGTCAACAAGGGTCCTTTCTTAATGTTTTTTTTCTTCTGAATGTTGGTTGTACCACGTGGCTTTGTTTTGGTGGAAAACTCTGTTTGTTTTTTTGTTTGTTTGTTTTTTCCATTATGGATAAGCAGTTTTGCTTTCTAATAATAATAATACAAACATGCTTCAGTTCAAGAAGGCCTTTCATAATAGTTTTTTTGTGCAGTGTACATCATCCAGAGTCATTTTGGCTGTCTTTCCAACTTATCCAAGGGTAAAAAGATGTATCCTGGCCTTCACTGTAATTCCAAGCAGTTACCTTCCCCACATGTGCATTTTCACAATGGGATACATGTTACGCCAAGCACTATACCATTCATGCATTGGTGATAATCTGGTCCCCTGTGAGAAAATGTGTTTGATTTAGCTGGACATGAAAACCTATTGTGTTGGACTTTACAATTAACTTGTTTGAGAGATGGAGTTTGGTGTGCCTGGCTGTGGGACAAATACTGGCATCTTTCATTTGAAACACAAATGTATGTTGTGTGTGATGTTTGACCCTAATTATGCATTTCTCATTTTTTTCCCTAAATAAAATCAGATTATGCAGGTGGAGTTCCCTTTGCTGCTGTCTGCCAATATTAAACATGGCCTCACCTGTGTTTTCCTTTCAAAAGACTTGCCAATTCCAGCTGTGAACAGGTTCTGAGTCTTTCATATCAAACATGATCCACCGTATGAGTTGAAGATTTTATATTGAAGTTCTTTTAACCCATCTGAAGAATTCAAGCTTCTAAGTCCTTCATGTGATTCAAAGAACAAAACCTTCACCTCAACATGTTATCTGACAGATGTGCTGCTTGGAAAAATAACAGAAAAAAAATGTGTCTTTTGTTGTAACAAAGGATTGACTTATTCAAGGCTCGTGTTTGGCTTTATTCATATTATTCATTGCATCAGGTACAGCTGATAGAATAACTTCTATGCAACCAAGGCCTGAATGGCTAATTCAGTTGCAAATGTATACAGTTCTGACAGATAACCATGAACTGACTGCACAAAAATTCCATCAAAGCACAAGTGGTATAAAAGGAGTCATCAAGCTGTTTAAAACGGGGATGAATTTTATCCCATATTTTGCATATTGGATAATAGGTATGCAGTTACCTGCAAACATATTTACAGTGTTTGGCCTAACACAAAAAAACGGAGGTGACAAAGCTTTAAATAGATGTCTTTGCTGAGTATTTTTGTGGCTTTTTTGTATGGGGTAGGTCTTAGTTTAGGATGTTTTTGCTTATAAGAATTCCTTTCAGATAATTACTTTTAGATAATACCAGTCAACCACTGCTGATACACAAAGGCCCATTCAGAACAAGAAAAATATGTGGAGGATTATGTTTTAAAATGAAACAACATGACTGTATGAAGCGTTTTACATTGCATAGTGTCCATTTGGAGGCTAGGGAAAAAATATGAATAGTTTGGATAAAAGAAAAAAAACTGTGGGGCTTTCTAAGGCAAGGTGTAACCTAATGTGAATATGAGTTTATTATTCACAATATTTGTAATAGTTTTTACCTTAAAAATAAAAAATTCAATATTATATACATGTATGTGTCTTAATGTGAGTAGCTTGGCTTAATCTGCCATCTTTGTGGATGTTTTGCACATTATGTGAACCTAAATATTACATGACTAATAACACTAGAGTCATAGATAAATGATGTTACTGATCAGTGGTATATAGGGGGAAATGGGTTCAATAACATCTATAATTGTATTAATTACACTTGGAAATTACACAGCTATCTTCCTTAAATAATAAATATTGAAGAGCCTCTCTCACTACAGAAAGCAGGCAGCATGGGGCCACACAACTAGATGTTCCTGAACGTGTCAAAACGTGTCGCACTCAGAGGTGAAGGCGACAGCAGAGTGAAACATGCTGCACTATGAAATATAGAAATTATGTTCTAGATGATTCATGCATAACATTTCAGCACTCATAAATGTTTTCTGCTAATGTATAACCTCATTTTTTCAGGTAGCTGTCACCTGAACCCCATGCTGCACTAAAAAGGTATAACCTTTTCCATCAGTAATATTTTAAATAAATATTCTTCATTATGGTAAACGAGTAAGGGACATTTACTACTGAATGTGTAGATTCTGCAACACAAACTTGAATCTTATATAAATTATGGCAGCCTTCTCTTATAATGTAATAATTTTGCTAATAGCTCAATTTGCATAGTGGTCATAGAGCAGATTGCTACTTAAGAATTTAAAATTTCATGGAATCAGGACTAGCTAATGACAGAAAAGTGAACTATATGGTTCAACATAGAGAGTGAAACTATTAAAAGTGCACAATGTTGCTGGATGATGACTAATGGAAATTAACCTGAATTCACATGTGTTCTTTGGTATTTGTATTATGTAACAGCCGTATAATTCAAGCAATAGGGCACTTGTTGTAATGCTGTATTGAGAATAAAGCTGCTATTAGACTAAATGCATACAGGCTCTTGTGGCTAAGTGGTGAAACATAACTCACTACATTTGGTATGTTACAATACTATAAAATGTGGAACTGAAGCCTCTTGATAAAAGTAATTAATCATTTGTAAAATGTGAAAGGTGCTCCCCTTTTAATTTTTGTCGTATTCAAAGTGCATCTGAAATCATTTCAAAAGAACACAATGTCTATGGCCCATCAGAGATTTATAATATAATAATCTTCACACTTTAGTTTTTACTCATTGTGCACATTGTGGTTGTTTTTGTATATAAAAAGCCAAAAATAATGCAAGAGAGTTTGGGACTCCATAACAATAACAAATTATTATTATTTTTTTAATCTGATATGAGTTTGAATTGTTTAATTCATTGTGTCACATTTACTTGTCAGATACTGTTTCCTTGGTGTTTCTAATTAATTCTATTTTTTTTTTCTTTTTTTGGGGTGTCTGTGACTGCATTGTTATTCTGAATTGTTTTGGCATGTTAATGAGAAATTAGAATATTTGACAAAAAAAAAAAATCTGAATCTGAAATTTTATAATGACAATTGTTGTCAACACATAACAGAAAGAAAAGAAAAAAAAGAAAAGAAAAGAAAAAATAAAAATGCTACCTAAAATGACTTTTCTGGATGTTAATTAAAGCAATAAGCCACACAAAGCCACAGTAATTTTATTTATTTATTTATGCAAATGACAAAATATTACAAAGGGGATATTTATGGCATATAGCAATATATAAAGCAACCTTTGAGCAACCTGTCAGGCATCAGACATGAAGCATGAACTTGGAGCAGGATTCACACTAGCACTTTGTGTCTTTTGGAGTCCAGACAAATAGTCCCATCCTCTCCTTGTCCAGAGCTGACTCCTATCACTGATTTTCAGATGGCAAGGCCAATTTTCCTTCTTAAAATCCAATCGGGTCTATTTAACCCACTGCCTCACACAGATGGATACAGAACGAACCGGTGAGGTCCTGATCTGCCCTCTACTTAGTTACCACACACCTCACAACTTTGATTGATGGCAAACTTAACAAAGCATTTAAGAGTTTCCCCTGGTGAAAACTCTACTTGACTGATGACAGGCTGGTAAACTAAATCAGCCTTCAAAAAGTCACACTTTAAAAACACTTCAACACATTAACCAAATTCTTGCACTTTAGAAATTCACAATATATAATTATATATATATATATAAATGGTGTGTCTGGGAAAACATTTTATGTACGTTTTTCTGCCTGTAAGCAAAACAGAAATATCATATAATTATTTTATGGTTGGAATTTCTAAAAGAATCAGCAACTTCTATTACACATCATTAAAAAAAAATACAAAATAATAATATAACATAATACTAATAAATAAAATACATGTTTTTTTATGATATAAATAAACTGTTTCATTTGCCACAACAACAGCAAACATGGTCATTACAGCTTCTCTGCAACACCCGTGCCAGCCTTCCAGCAAGTTCCATAAATCCCCTTGAGCGTGTCCAAAATGCTGCAGCTCAACTGGTTTTTAACCTCCTTAAATTCACATTACACCATTGCTCAGGTCTGCTTACCATCCAATACTGGCTGGAATTAACTTTAAGACAAAACTGCCAATGGCTCAACCTCCCACAATATTCTATCACTCATCAAATTGTTCACCTCAGCAGAGCTGGCATGATCAGCCTTTTTTTGCTGACCGAGTTCCCTCATCCCTTTATACACATTACTCAAAAAGTTTGATCTGAATATGAATAAAAAATGAGAAAGTCTATAAGTAGCAAATCAAAAGTCTCTTATTGTGTTTCTAAAAGAGACATATTGTCCATTTTTTTCTAGAATTTATTGTTCCCTGAAGTCCACTATAGGGTTAGTAAAAATGTTTCCAAAATAAATAAATAAATTAATAAAATAAAATAAAAATAAAAAAAAAAAAAAAAATCAAAAAATATATTGACAATTTTTAAATAGGCAGGGTACCTTTCAGAATCCCATGTGAAGTCATCTTTGCATGTCAAATGAATAGCTATGCTTAATTAAACTCAGAAAGTCTGTATTTCAAATTTCTTATTTCAAAAAATTAACTTTGGCTCATTGGAAGAATATGCCTCTTGTGACTCTTGCACAATTATATTACGCTGCTTCTTGTACAATTCACAACACTTCCAAACGAAATACCAGTGAGTGGCACTAAAAAGCATTTGTTTTTTTTTTTTCAGACAAAACATACGTGGTCAGGTTTTATTAGTTTGGTTGTTGTATATATCACAGCACTAAGGCAAAGAAATGTCTGGTGCTAAAAGGTTAATGATATACTGTGTTTAAAAATAATGCACCACCTACATTAAACCCTACCCTGACCAATAGTGTTAACAGAAGAAAACTTGAGTCGAAGTTAAATTATGATAAAACCTGTTTAACAGAGACAGGCGTTTAAAATATCCTCTTCAAGTTATTTACACCTGCAAAACAAAAGTTACATTGCAGAGCATTTGCTAGGATACATGTCCGTTGACAGCTGAACAACTCCCAAGCTAATGATCACATTGCCGTTTAAAAATCATCCTCTGAGTGTCAGGCTTTATGGAAACCAAAGTGTCACAAATCAAGCCTCCATGGCTCCCTCCGATCCCCACCAGAGGGAACCCTCACCGGAGTACTAACTGTTCCTTAGGACTTAATTTCCCATCACCCCATGCCTGAAATTGATTACCTGCACAGGTGCTTATCATCATCATCATGACTATTTAAGCGGTGCCTACCTTACCCTCATTGCGAAGTCTTGATTTTGCTACTGCTGACATTACTGAGCATTCATACCTTGTTTGATTACCTGTTGCCTACCTGAATTGTCTAGACCCGTCTGATCATTCGCTGCCTCCCTCTTTGACCTTGCATTGTTATTGGATTTACTCTCTTCTCTGTCTGCAGCCTGCCTCGACCCTTTGCATGGACTCTGGTTATGATTCTGCCTTGCCTACGTTACCCCTGTATGCTGTTGACTGAACTTTGCCTGTCTGATTGTTAATAAAGCTGCACATGGATCCCAACGTCACTGAATCGTCATTACACAAAGATATCAAGTAGGAGTATCCAACATCTGACTTTGAATGAAATGCAGCATTACTCACAAGCCACTGGTCTGCTGTCAGGTCCATTACAGTTTATGTTGCCCATCTTTCAATAACAGCTTCTTTTCAAAGCCTACATTACAATTTGACAGGTTCACAAAACAACCCATGCTGAAATATGACACACAAACTCTTAAGGCTGGACTGTCTACCCCATTTCCTCCTTATTGCCTCAGCATGACTGGGTGGGCCATTCTGCTAAACACCAGCAGGCATCATTGATATGTAAATATGGGCTATCATGTGCTAATGTATTTGAGATCAAAGAAAATCCAATTTCTCATGATATGACCTCCATACACTTTCCTTTTATACTAATGATGTATTATGTCCTTTAAACACGTGTCTTACCTTCTCAAAAGACGGTCTTATCACTGTTCAGCACTGTTTCAATTATGCCACTTTACAGGTAACTAATCACACCTGACAAACGGGAGTTGCAAACATGCTGTTGCAAGGTGCAGGGCAGTGTAACTGAAACAAAAACACATTAAACATCAGGTAAGTTGTTGGCTTTCTCTGCAGGGACTCGAGAGAAAAAACTAACAGCAAACATTTACTTTTCAAAAAGTACACTTCCCAATGGAGTTCAACACAGTAGTGTTTTCAGCTTCAGTGGGTGAAGCCTGGTTTCATAAGAGGAGTACAGGCATAACCAAACCTCATCTGTTTCATTTTTTCTGCTTTTGTTTGCATTTAGCCTCATGTAACCTTTGACTAATGTCATACAGTCTGTTGCAGCTTATTCTGGCCTAACAATGACACATAAAGCAACCAACCACAGTTCATTTCGTTTTTATGTGACATTTAAGGGCAGATATATATATATTTTTTTCCCCATAAGGCAAATATGCCTTGTATAAGTGGCATGGTTTTGCATAAAAAAAATTAAACAAACAAACAAATAAATAAACAAACATAAGGTCTAGAGACAAGTTTTTTAAGAGTTTTAGGATGTTGTGCACTGCGCTGCAACAGATGCGAGGCAAGCACAATGGTCAAATGCATTTGCATAAGCAGTGCAAAAAAACAAACAAACGAACAAAAAAACTGTTCTGTGTATAACTGCTCCATATTCATTCCTTTTTATTAAAACAATTGGTAAAATAAAGCTAAAAGAGTAAGAAAAATGTTCTGCTTGAACAAGAGATATAACGGTAACTGTGTGACTTCTATACAGCACAACTGTTTGTGCTTTTTCATTACAGGTGACTGATTTGATTGTTTTAGAAGAAACTTCATCCTTCCTTCACTTCAAACACTACATGCTGCGTGCAGCCTGCTTTAGGAGTGACTGAGACACAGAAGCATGTTATTGTACATTTCTCACTCGCTTGGAAGCTTTAAAACTTTATCACAGATATTTCAGTCAGTATTCATGCTGTTGGTGAATAAGGTGTTCGGCTTCGAGCACATAATACTGAATTAATGAAATGGTTGCGCTACATGGTGTTTTGTCACAAAAATCTGCATTTTATTTACTAATCACCTACAATCACACAAATCTGTTGGGCTCAATATATGCCGCTACATAATTTGCAGAATTAAGCAATGCTAAACAATGCAAGCAGCATGTGCAAATAAATACCACATGGTGCTATTAATTCATAGTAAATTCTGACTTAAATATCTTTCAAAGATTCTTTGATGAGTTCTTCCACATAAGCACTAAAATCATCAACATAGTAACTTTCAAATACAATTTTGTTTCCTGGCACACCTGGTAAGGTGGTGTGGGGCAATCTCACTGGAGATTTCCATTTTTTGCTTGCCGGTTTTGTTTGAAATATGCATCAAGGATTCATGTGAATGTAGTGTGTGCAATACATTTGAGTTCACAATGCATAAAACTAAAGAGTGCTGTCAGCATCTATATTCAAAAACAAAAACAATTTTTTTGCAAAGATGTAATGGTCTTTAAACCAGTGTTTTCCATTTATTTTTTCCTCATGAGTGAATTGTATTTTCGTAAATTGTAACACACTGTGCTATGGTAAAGGAACAACTGTATATTATAATTTCCATAAGCAAGTAATGCCCATAGTGACTTGAACATAAATTCCAAGGCTATAACAGGCTGAACTCCCTGAGGTCACGCCCGGCCTGGGTAATCGTTCCAGAGTACTCATACAACTTCGGCACCCCAGGGGCCGAGAGCCAACAAGTAAACTAAACCAAAGAGCTTTAGCGTGTTACACTCAAGGACTCTGTCAGATTTGTTTGCATAACGCAGTGGTTGTCTCTTCAAGCAGAAAGCACCCTGGCCTGGAAGGCCGGGACTTCCAGGTTATAAAACCTAGCACAATGCATAAAACTAAAGAGTGCTGTCAGCATCTATATTCAGCTGAAATATTATTTTGAAAATTAAGATGGTTCAACAAAGAAAGGCCTCTGAAGTAAAGTATTAAAAAGGCTTTAAGATCAACAAATGCATGAAGTGGATTCTAAAAACACTTAAAGGTTTATAATAGGATGACGTCTTTGTTTCACACACCTCCCCACTTCTCCTTCATGAAAATCCATCTCCTGTGTTTTCCTGCTCCATTAAGTATTCAAAATACAGTAATGTATTTTGCTTATTCCTTAAGCAAGTGAAGGCATTAGACTTCCTTATAGATGTTCAAAGAATATTTTATTATCTACTTGCATGTCATATGAACCATGAAACAAAAAAATTATTTTTGCAAAGATGTAATGGTCTTTAAACCAGTGTTTTCCATTTATTTTTTCCTCATGAGTGAATTGTATTTTCGTAACTTTTAACACGCCGTGCTATGGTAAAGGAACAACTGTATATTATAATTTCCATAAGCAAGTAATGCCCATAGTGAAGTGAACAATAACCCAAGGCTATAACGGGCTGAACTCCCTGAGGTCACGCCCGGCCTGGGTAATCGTTCCCGAGTACTCATACAACTTCGGCACCCCAGGGGGCGAGAGCCAGCAAGTAAACTAAACCAAAGAGCTTTAGCGTGTTACACTCAAGGACTCTCTGTCAGATTTGTTTGCATAACGCAGTGGTTGTCTCTTCAAGCAGAAAGCACCCTGGCCTGTAAGGCCGGGACTTCCAGGTTATAAAACCTAGCAAATGTGGACGGCGAGGCCCAGTCGGCTGCCTCACAAATATCCGTGATGCACATCTGGACCACGCCCAAAACAAGGTGATGCCTCTGGTGGAATGGGCCCGTCTGGTGGAATGGGATCTGTTTCAGCGTAGTCATCCTGAAAGACCTTTTCATGAGGGTGTGATTCAGGTGTATGAGACCGAGGATGGGCCGGAGGCCACCATCCTTTTTGGGGATGAGGAAGTAACGGCTGCAGAAGCCTGACTCACTCTGAGCTGGAGGAACCGTTTCTACAGCTCCTTTTGCCAGCAGATGCATCACCTCTGAGCACAGGACGTGAGCGTCCCTGCTTTGCACTAACTTTGACCTGCCGGCCTCGGCCATTTGGCGAGGGGTTGGTTGAGGAGCTCACTCAAGTGACTGGCTGCACAGGGGCAGGGCACACGTGAGAAATGGAAGAGGAATTTTGCTCTCTTTTTGAAAATGTTTGTGTTTTATTTTTCCTGCTTTAACAGCGGTTGGTTGCTTGGGCGCTTGAACGGGCCCAGTGTTCACAACAAACACATTTCCCTCTGCACCCAGGGTTGAACGGGGTGATAGGAGGCTTAAGAGAGGCTGCTTAGGGGGTGGCCCAGCTGCAGCGAGACTTGGCCCCATCCTCTTCCTGTCCCGCAGATTAGGAAGACGCCTGAGGCGCCGGGTCCAACGCTATCTTGGGTCGGGGTCCCTGGCGCTTAGGAAAGGGGTAGTGTCTGGCAGTGCGGGAACTCCCTCGTGTCTGCTGAGTCTTAGCAGGCTGAACGGTGGGGGCGGCAGGTGCTGGCTTCGCGGGCTGCTGAGTCGGCGTAGACTTAGGGAGACTAGAGGCAGCAGCAGAGCTGGAGCACTTTGGCAGGAAATGTCGCATAGCTTGGGATGACTTCTGTGCCTCCGTGAAGCGCTTGGCGAACCGAAAAGGCCTTTGTGGGAGATCGGGGCCTCAAGAAAGGGGACCTTATCCGCGTCCTTGAGCCTGTTAGCGTCAACCTAATGGCTCTCACACCAAAAGGCTGGCCATCAACCTCCCGATCGCCTGAGCGGAGGTCTTGGTGTCGCGCAGAGCCAGGTCAGTTGCACTCCTCAGCTCCCTGAGAGTCGCGGGGTCCAGGCCAGACTCGTCCGTTGATGCGAGGATCTTGGCCTGAAAGATCTCGGCTGCGAGAGGGCTCCTCCGGTGGAGACCATTCTAAGCCCAGCTCTTCAACCACTTTCAAGGGGATACAAAGATGTTTGGCATCCACCCCGGCTTTGGCGGTGCTGGGTGCGGACGAGGGCAAGGGGGAGGGGTCAGTAACCGAGCCCAACAGCTCCTCTTCATCTGAGGCTGTCAATGACATACTGTCATCGGGCAGCTCGTCTTCACTACCCCCAAACGAGACCAGATCGCTCGCGCTGGCAGAGGGACGCTGGTCAGACTGGGAGAAGAGGACGAGTGAAACCTCTCTCTGAGGCGAGAGCGAGGCACGCGGGACCTGGACCAACGTGAGCTCGCTCACAGCCGGACGCTAGAGTCCTCTGCCCCGCTGTTTTTTCCTCACAGGTCCCTGGGAGGAATAAAACGGGAGGGCGAGAGGAGCGGAATCGCTCTCTGAAAAGAAAGCGATCCGCGAGCATAGAGAGGTTAGACTGATGTTCTTGCAGTGAGAACAATCAGTTCCCGTGAGCGCAGCTTCCACGTGGGATTTCCCCAAGCAGGAAACACAATCAGCGTGGCCATCATCGGCATGCAGGGTAGACCTTCAGAAACCGCAGTAACACCGTGGCATTTGCAACAATGCCAAAATCTTTTAGTAAGCTATTTTAGAATCGCCGGATGTCGGCAGGGGAACAGGACCGGAACTGCTGCGACGCTGATGCGGCAAAGAAGCAGATCAGCTGAGCAGAGAGGTCTCAGTCCAGCTGCGAGGCGTGTCAACGGCAAGCAGGCTTCGGGATCAGCGTAGAGTCGTCACTGAAGGAGAAGAAATCTGAGAATCCTGTGGCGAACGCCCGCTTATATAGCCAGATGGCCCAACCCATTCGGCGGGCTCTGGCGGGCTTTGTCACCATAGGTTCGTCTTTAATACACTGCATGAATCAATGGCCATGCAGTTTCACTGCGTGATTGAAAAAGGCTTCAGTTCAGGAGAAAAACAGGCTTTTTCCCATAGCGTCTTAAGCAAGATCCAGTACAAGTGAAGTATCGACAGGGAACAGCATATGTTGCATGGCATTGACTAGGAAAAGACTCTGAAGGAGGAGGAGCCAGAGAGAGATAGAGAAAGCTCAGCAGGGGTTTTATCTGCTTGTCTGTGCTGTGTTCAAGGCCCAGCTGTAAGGAGAGAAAAGCAGATATCATGAGCTGCTCAGAGAACTCTTGTTGATTAGCTGCTGCATGGAGGAGGAATGGCCACCGACTCCAGGGGGCCGAACAACGGCGGCAGAGCGGGTGGCGGAGGAGCCCGAGGCAGAGACGGAGAAGCAACGAGCCAGGGGGATGCAGATGAATCCCGGTGGGCCAGGGTGAGAAGGGGCTCTGGCGATCGAGGTGAGGCGGAGATCCGTAGATCCGGCGGTGGGCCGGAGCGACTGAGGACCAAGGTGGAGCTGGTAGGAGAAAGGAGCCCAACGGAGCCAGTGGGATGGAGCGAAGAGGTGCAGCTGGAGGAGCGGAGTCCTGAGGCGATTTGCGGTCGACACCCACCAAGCAGAGCTGGAGGGACAAGGGAGCCCGGTGAGCTGGTGGATCGCCGGGTGATGGTGGAGGTTTAGGAGTTAGGAGCCATGGTGGAGCCGCTGGGTCAACAGGCCAAGGAGGAGTCCGGACCTCGGAGGCTGGAGGCGGAGGTGAGGTGACGCTGGAGGATGGCAGACCCGCGGAGCTCACACCATAATGATGGTGGGTTGAGGGCGAGCAGAGGGGTTGCCAGACGACAGTGGTGGAGGAGGCAGGAGGGCAGGCATTTGTGCGTCTCTGGGCATTCAGGGCTTAACTCTGGATCAGAAGCCCCCTCTAGGCTGAACATGGGAACAGGATGGCGCTCAGGAGGAGTGGACACTTGAGGGCGCTTACGAGGAGCTGGCACTGGAGGGTGCTCTGGACTGGATTCGGGGACTGGAGCCCTCTCCTCTTCAGTTTGGCACTTTCGCCGCACCATATTAAGCTCACCCTCAGCCGCGGTGCACGGGGCGGAGCTCCTCTCCGCACTCACACAATCCATGGCTTGCTCCCTCATGGTGGGCACTGTCGCCGGCTCTCGCACCTGGTCTGACGAGTTATCTCTAGGTCCGGCATCCCTCGCTCAGTCGCTCGGCCTTTGCTCGGGCGAAACTGCTCTCTGTCCATCGGGGGGGCTAGGGCTGATGCTCTTCACCACTGGGGGAGATGGTGGGCTGGGCACTGGGTCTGGAGTGGATCTGATGAGATCATCCACGGGGCAGGATGGCGATCCGTTTCTCGCCAGAGTCCACTCCACGAAGGCAGCGAATTCCGCTCGAGGACCATCTTCGGACGACGGCGCTCTGCACGCGATGTTCAGGCTAGCGTCATAGAAAGCGTGTTGTCCGGGTAGCTGGTAAGTTCGGCGAGGCCCAGAAACAGATTGGTATGGTCCTCGAGTGAGCGCTCCCACTGCTCCAGCAGGAGGAGGAGATATTCAGGGCGGGTGAGGGGATCCATGAGGGAACACTACGGAAACAAAAAACACTGAGGAAAAAACGGAAACAAAATCGGAGGGAATACACGGAGGTAACTGTACTTGGTCAGGTCTTCTGTCACGTCAAGCTGTTGAGAGAACACGCTGGAGTCACGAGGAAACGTTTAACAGTCTTTAATCAAGAAATACAGGAGATAATCCACAATGGGAGCTTGAGCCAACACATGTAGAGAACGCTTAGACCTGACAAACACAAACTGAACATACTAGGACTCAAGTACCAGGGAAATGAGATAATTAACTAAACACCGCTGGAAACAAATGATGACTAATCAAAGAACCTAATGGAACAGGAAGTACCAATGAACCAGCAGGACCAGAAACAAGGGGCAAAACATGACACAGAACCGTCAGAATCCTGACATCAGTTTTATTTTCTTTCTATCTATATATATATAATATAATATATATAAATTGATATAATGATCTCTCTTCTAATGTTACCAGTTCCACAAAGAAAAATAATATTCACCTCATCTGTCCAGTCAAATCCAGACATACAAAATCAAGTTCTATCCTTTATTTATTTATAAATACAGGTCGTCTCTTGTGGTACTTCTCAAGCTTTTTAGCTTATGTATTCTGTCACGTTTGTGATACACAGTCCTCAGACAAGGGGAAAAAAGAGTCTCAGTTAAATTAGGGAAGATAGTAATCCCCCCCCCCCCCAGTGTTGGCAATTCATCACATAGGCAAGGAAAAATGTATTTGTTCATGTGCAGGGTAAGCTTACAGGAGTGGTGAGAATAGCCCTTTGTAGTCAAGTCAAGTCACCTTTATTTATTTATCCTTCAAAGCAGCTTTACAGTGTTAAACAGGATAAATGTGTGATGATAATGCAACAGGAAAGTAGAAAACAGTCAGTTAAAGTCAGTTCATTGTTGATTCAGTGATGTCATCATCCAGCTCAGTTCAGTTATCTTCCAATAGTGTCTGTGTAGTCCAGTCAACAATGTGCCAGAAATTGTGTACCCAACTAAGCAAGCCATTGGTACCTTCCTGCATCAAATGACGCACAGAGTATGGTACACATTCAATAAAACTAACAATCAAGAACATATTCCACATCACTTCAGAGCTCAAGTGGGCCGCCCACTGCTTTAGCTGGAGGACACAGTGAACGCTCTCCCACTCATCGTCCCCCGCAATCTGCCTCTCTTTCCCCTTCTCTTAATTTTCCAGGTTTTACTGCCTGTGTTGTCGTACAGCGAGTACAACCTTGACAAGCCATCATTGGCTGCTATGTTCTCTGCAGCCTGTCTCCAAATTCAGTCACAACATTCCTCGAATTCCCCAACACCTCAAAATGTCCTTGTGCAATTTTAGCTTCTCTAATGTTATTATCTTCTTTGTTGCTATGGAGAAACAGACTGGTGCAGTGTTAAAACTAATTCAAATGGAGTTTACTATTAAATGGCTATAATTTGTCAGTGCTGTATAATATAAATCAACAGCTGCAACTTGGATATTGTGTGAACATTAAATATTAAATATGAAGAGAAATTAATGAATTATGTATAGCTCACAACAGGATACACATACAGTTATAACAAACATCATTATCCTCTACATGGGCCACATGTTGAATGCAGTGTTATTTTAGAATCATGAATCTACTTTTTTAGTTGTAGATTAATAATATTATTAATATTTTGAAATAATAAAGTTTATTGTATTTCAAGTAACACTTTAATGGTTTTAGTTTAGCTAACTATAATAACCGTGGTTGTGGAAAGTACAACAAATGCCCAAATACCATAAAAAATAAGTCAGTAAGTAAGTAAATTAATAAATTAATAATAGCAAAATAAAATTGCAAAGCTCTGCATGTTGTTGACTGCATCTCTTGCATGTATTTGTCCATGTTATTCCCTCTGCAGCGATTATGCGTATGACTTTTTGGGGTTGCCTCACTGCAGACGGGTGGAGGGACTCTTGTTGTCCATGAACCTTACTGTATGTTTGCTTTTGAGCTCGGTCTCTCAGGAGCTTTGCTGCTGACAGGCTGTCAGGAAGATTGCGTGGGCAGCCAACACAGAGTCTGAATCTCTGTGCTGCCATGGTAGCCAAGGCCGCAAGGGAATACCGGTCGTGCTGTCATAGTGGCAACAGGTAACGGCGATGATTATGGAATGCACCCTTCTCACAACACCCACCACGGCCATTGTTTCTGCTCTTAGGGCTCCCCTAATATTAGTGCATTGGGAGAGTTCATTTAACTTAATTTAGCATACATTTAATTAAACTTTAAGCTATTGGAAAGTTATAAATTACGCAATAAAATCTTTACAGCACCCTCCATCTTTCATGATTATGTTCCCTCTTAAAAAAACAAAAAACAAAGAGCAGTCTGTCTGAAAACAAGGAAAGCCTAGTATTTTCCTGTATCGTCAGGCTCCTATTTCAGCCTGGTCTCATGTTTATACGTAGGTATTAATACGTAACATTTACAAGCACAAAACGTACACTTCTGTACGTTTTTAATCATGCTAAAACGTACAATTTAGACGTATTTCAACGTTTAAAACGTACAAATCGCTTCGTATTTTTAGCTAAAAAACATAAAATATTTTTGTATCTTTTATGAGTGGGGGTTCAATCTTCAACTGGCTGGCAGGAGCCGCCACTGACAGGTCATGTTTATGACTCTGTTTTTTTGGATGATTGACCTTTTAGTTTTTTTCCCCAACTAAAGCAGTCAAATGAACGTGATCACGGCTGGTTGCTTACTGACGCTTTGTTGGACGCTCAACCAGCCAGCCTCTGCTGCCTCTCATTCCAAGGAAATCATTCTGATTTTATTTTTGTTATTTCTACATTGTTTTTGTAAACAACTTTGAGTCAATTAATATATTATTTGCGTTCATGTCCTCCTATAACAGTTTCCTACAGTCAGACTTTTTAAGCTATGAGTATGCCTATGCGTTCCCCACCTCTCCTGCTGCAAGGAAATGCATAATTTTATTATTGTGAATATGTTCTTTTGAATGTATTTTTAATATAATATAGGTTTAAGGAGGTTTAATTAGTAGTCTAATGGCTGTGATCCCAGTTGGTGGGTTACTGCCGCTTCCGTACAGCCAGCTGCCAGTTTAACGACTCTTACTGCAATGAAATTAATTGTTTTATTATTATTAATGTATTCTTATGAATGTACTCTTTTATTCATAATGTATAGGCTATAGTCATATGAATCTATCATTTTATATGATATACGTTTTAGGGAGGTTTATCCCGATTAAAGTGGTCAAATAATTGTTATCCCGACTGGTGGGTTACTAACACTTTAGTCCAGCCAGCCGCTATGAAGCTGCCAGTATAACACATTCTCTACCACTCTCTCTGCAAGGAAATATATTATTTTATGATTATGAATTCACTCTTATGGGTCTGTTCTTTTACATGATAGACATTTTAGGGCGGTTTATCACAAATAAAGTGTTCAAATGGCCGTGATCCAGACTGGCAGGTTATTGTCGCTTGCACTGGCTGCTCAATCGGCCAGCCGCAAGAGCGCTCCGAGTTTAACGCGTTCCCTACCACTGTCTCTGCAATTAACTATATTTTATGATTATTAATATATTATTATAAGTCTAGTCTTTTAAACTGTGGACATTTTAGGGAGGTTTATCACAAATAAAGTGTTCAAATGACCGTGATCCGGACTGGTGGGTTACTACTGCTTCAGTGCAGCCAGTCACTTTCAGCTCCGAATTGAACGGGTTCCATATCACTCCATAAAACATCGAATATGTAAAAGAATAAAGTCATATGAACATATGTACAATAAAAATGTATATTATTATTCCCGTATAGAGTGGAAGGAGAGCAACATAAATCTGCCATAAATCAATGGTTCCTGACAGTGGACTTCCAGGCACCAGGCAGCCAACCACTGGCAGATCATGTGACCTGCCAGAATCAGACTGCCAGCTGTCAATGATCACTGGTGCTGCCAATCAGTTAGGGATTGAACCCCTAATGGGGTTTTAGTTGGCTTTCTTTTATAGAATTATTAAAAAGTATTGTAGTTTGTCCTGTTGTCGTTGAAATTACTTTATGAGAAAGATTCTTGTTATTGGGATAATTCACGTTTTAATAGGCATTTTTATGCTTTACATTATTGCATAACAAATGTTATTACATAACATAAATCGTAAAATCGTCACAACTAGTGGCAGTATCCATACAAATTAGAATGATTTCCTTGGAATGAGAGGCAGCAGCGGCTGGCTGGTTGAGCGTCCAGCGAAGCGTCATTAAGCAACCAGTCGTGATCACATTCATTTGACTGCTTTTATTGGGATAAACCCACCTAAAACGTCAATCATACATAATAATAGAGTCATAAGAATATATTCATAATAATAAAATAATGTATTTCCTTGCAGCAAGAGTGATAGGGAACGCGATATACTCGCAGTTTAACCGTGGCTGGCTGGATTGAGCCGCGAGTGGAAGCGACAACCAGCTGACAGTTGAGATCACGGCTATTTGGGCACTTTATTTGTAATAAGCCTCTATAAAATGTGACAAATTAGAAGACTAGACCCATAAGAATATATTAATAATCATAAAATAATATATTTCCTTGTAGAGAGAGTGGTAGAGAACGCGTTAAACTCGGAGCGCTCTTGCGGCTGTCTGACTGATCCGCCAGTGGAAGCGACAATCAGCTGGCAGTTGAGATCACGGCCATTTGGGCACTTTATTTGTAATAAGCCTCTATAAAATGTCGACAAATTAAAAGACTAGACCCATGAGAATATATTAATAATCATAAAATAATATATTTAATTGCAGAGACAGTGGTAGGGAACGCGTTAAACTCGGAGCACTCTTGCGGCTGTCTGACTGAGCCGCCAGTGGAAGCGACAATAACCAAACCAGTTGGGATCACGGTCAGTTAAACACTTTAATCACGCTAAAATCGTCTAAAACATCAGTCATGTAAAAGTAAAGAACTGAACAGGTTCACAATAAGAAATTGCACAAAACAAAATCTGCCGAAAATGTATGGTTTCTGAAACTTGTTAAGGCATACTGCCAGCCAGCCAGCCACTGGCAGGTCACGTGACCTGGCAGAATCAGACTGGCAGCTGCCACCAACCACTGGCAGGTCACGTGACTTGCCACTGGCAGGTCACGTGACCTGTCAGTGGCGGCTCCTGCCAGCCAGTTGAAGATTGAACCCCTACTGTCCTTTATATCATTTAGATATTCATATCAATGCATTTTTATCATTTTATCAATAAGCGATTTAGATTTTTAGACCCCTTAACCTGCCCCCAAACCTAAACCTACCCATTTTATAGCGAATATGCATTTTTATCATTTTATTAATACGCAATTTAGATTTTTAGACCCCTTAACCTACCCCCAAACCTTAACCTACCCATTTTATAGCGATATATAAAGGATATAAAACGCAAATGACCGAAATACTCAGGAAAATAAAAATTTTAGTAACAATGTAGCATTAAAATATATTTATAGTCGCTAATTCCACTCCTACCTATAAACCTAAACATTTCTGTACAGTATAAGAAAAACATGACGGACAGATAAATGCAATTAACGTTACAATCATTTATTTATTGCAAAAATGTCAAAAGTAGTACTAAAAGTAATCCAAATGATGATGCGTTGCACCCGCAGTCCTCTCTGGCGGAATACAGTAGGTTTGTGTGATCCAGAGCAGAATTTATGTTGTTAATCGCTGAAAATATTATCCAGATAATTTTCCCGTTCCACTCCGTGAACTCGTGAAGGCACGTGCATCATTCAAACACTGAAACACGGCATGTCGCAATCTGTGACGAATGCAGGCGAGAGCCAATGAGCGTTCGATTATCCTGCCGTAAAACTTGTCAGAAGATTTGGATTACAGCGCACTAATAAAATTGTTTCATTTCATAATTATGTTGCGTTTTTGGTGTATTTTATAGTTCTATTGTCAGTCACAGCATGTCGGAGAAATGCCTTTTGTGGCCCATGACAATCAAAGTAAGCATTACATGACAAGTAAAGGTTAAACGATTGCAGAAATATTATTTATTTTAAGGTTTAAAGTGAAGTCGTGTTTAACATTATGTAGGCATGTTCTTGGAAACGAGCTGGCAGCAGAAATCACAACAAAACGAAATGTTATAATTTCATAAGTAAACAATTTAATAATGCAATTGAAAACAAGTTAATTCATATGACAACTAATTAATTAATGCTGCGATTTCAATATTCATAAGGATTAATTTTTAGGTGTCGTCAATACGTCAGTTTTGTACGTTAAAATGCTGAAAATACATAAGTATTTGCACATTTAGAGGCTGAAAATACGTAAGTATTGTAAGTTTTTTAGTGCCTGTAAAAACGTAAGTAAATGTACGTTTTATAGAACCACATTTTACGTAAAATACATACGAATTATCATGAGATCACGTTGCCTATTTCAGTAGAGAGGCCATTAGGCAACTAAGACCAGGAAGCCCTGCTGGGGTGTTATGTGTAGGGGAAACTTTCGTCACGTTTAGTGGGGGTTATTAGCAAACAAGTCTTATGAAGTTTCGTTTTACGGGAGAAGAAAGAGCAAGCTACAGAAAGCATGACAGATGTGTGGGAATATCAGAGAGAGAGAGAAAAAAAAATTGCTGGGGAATAGTATGAATCTTGTATTGAGTAACGCATAGCTCTGCTTGAATCTACAAACACAGAAAAAAAGAGGTTTATTTCTGTTTCATAATGTTTTCATAAACATTACATACATTTATCTTAGAAACATGTCTATGATTTAATCAAATATATGCATGAAACCACTAGAACCACTAGAATGTATGTGTATGTTGCAAGTATGTATGCAAGTGAAAAAGCAATTTCCTTTAAAAGGATAATTAATTAAAAAAAATAATATCTCTCATGCATTTCCAAACCTATGACTTACAAAATAAGATATTTTGAAGAATGCAAATGCTAACCAAAGAGGGTTGATGCCCACTGACTTCCTTGGCTTTACTGACTTAAAATAAATAAATAAATAAAATAAGACAGGCAAGACAGGTTTGTAAATGTGAGTAAAATATATATTAATTTCCACCATACAGAAATGTTTTAATTGTTTAAAAAAAAGACAAAAGAAAAAAAAATTACCAAAGACTATATATATATAGATATATATATTATTATAATATATATATATATATAGATAGTATATTTAATATATACAATAACAAATAAATTGTTTCAATAATTTTTTTAAATTAAATTATACAAACAAACAAACAAAAACTGATTTGGGTTTAAGTCATACTAACACAGCGCACCCAAAGGCATGTGCACTATTTCTGGTGTGAGTCAAAAATGTTTCTACATTACATGACAATAAATACAGGTGTGTTCAACACAGTAAATGATTATCTCTGTTGATAGCTACACACATGCAGAACAAACGCTAGCATTGCATAAGCATAATTTGTCCCCATCAATTTTCCTCATTTTTTGTTATCAATCCCCAGCACCTGCAAAGCAAATGGTAGCATTGGTAATTTTGTTTCTTTATTTGTCACATTCCTAAAGACAGACAGTGAACTCCTTTATAGTTTGAAAGTATCAGTAGAAACACCTCTCATCTATCACTGGATTAGAACAGGTCAAAAATGTAAAATAGTTCAAATTATGTATCCCATCTATCACATAAATGTTGCAATATCAACTAGGAGACCCATGATTAAAACGTCCTGGTTACGTATGTAACCCTTTTTCCCTTGGAGCCCCAATGCAATTACCTCTGAGTTTAAGAGAAAAGGCCAATGAAAATTGACGAGAGGTTCTGATCTGTCAGTCATTATGAGTTATGTCGTGACGACATTAGGGGTCCTATGGAAAATGCCACAACCACAGAATGCGGTTTCAACCCGTGGCGCTGCAAATGCCAGCAAGCAATGGTGAGTCAAGCATATGTAGACGCAGAAGTCACAACCTTCCCAATGCCCCAGAGCAAATTCACTGACCTTGGTGCCAAGGGGGGGGTCAATGGTTAGTGCATCGCTGCTGAAGCAGGCAATGCTGCTTTTCTGTCCATGGAAATTATTTAACAGAATGAAATTCAACTTCTAGAAAAAGACTTGCTTCAGACCTTTTTCCCTACACATCTGGGATTGCCCACAGGGAATCACACAGATGGGACACCTAGCCCAGTACAGGGGCTTTGCTTCCCCTTCTGCTGACCTCCAAAGCAGACAAAGAGCTGCTCAGAGCTTCTGATGCTCTGGGTGCGGTCCACGTATATACATAAGGTACACAGCAACGCCAATGCTGGATCAGCCTCCTGTGGGGGCAGTGCTTACAGGTTCACCACTTGGTCCCAGAAGGGAGTAGTGGGAACCTTGGGCACTAACAGGCAGAGGTCTCAGGACAACATGAGAGTAGCCCGGCCAGAACACAAGGCACACTTTGCTCACCAAAAATGTTTGTATGACCCCGACCCTCTTAATGGAAGTAAGCGCGGTCAGGAGCACTGACTTAAGAGACAGGATCTTCAAGGCATAAGCTCGCCTGGTAGAGGGAGCTCTGGCAGATCACTTAAGTCTGCCACGTCCCATCCAGAAACCACATGTGGAGGTTCCAGAGGCCCTTCCTCAGAAGGTCCTTCCTCAGGGGAATGTGCCAGGGAGGGGCTGTCGCAAGGAGCATGAGTTCTGAAAACTTGCGAGTCCAGTACGACCTATTCCTCATCCTTCCTGACCTTGCACAGTGTCTGTGCGCGAAGGCTCACTGGGGGAAACGCATACTTGCGAAAACCCTGGGGCCAGCTGTGTGCTAGTGCATCTGTGCCGACGGGGGCCTCGGTCAGGGAATAAAACAATTGGCAGTGGGAGGTTTCATTGGAAGCAAACAGGTCTACCTGAGCTTCCCCGAATCGACTCCAAATCAGATAAACCACCTGGGAATGGAGTTGACAATCTCCGGGGAAATCTTCGGCTGCAATGTTGAGCTCCTCCGGAATGTGGATGGTGGGCAGTGACTTGAGTCGCATCTGACTCGGTCTGACCAGGGGCTGAAAGAGCAATGGCAAACTGGCGTGATGGACATGTGATGTGTGCCACGGTGCCATGCCCATCTCAGGACTCGGCTGTGTAACCAGTGCTGAAGTGGTCTCATATGAAGCAATCTGAGTGGTGTGACCGCGGCTGAATATGCCATATGCCACAGGAGCCTTTGAAATTGTTTTAGTGGTACCACCGTCCTGCCTCTGAAGGAACTCAGGCAGTTCAGCACTGATTTGGCGCATTCATTGGTGAGACATGCCATCATGTCAACCGAGTCCAACTGGCTGAGATGCCGTAGCACCAGGTCCCTGTGATTGCACAACTGTTCTAGCGACTGAGCCATGATGAGTCGCCGAGGTAGTTGAGGATCCTGATGCACCCTCCGCGACTTTGGTAAAGACACAAGGGGACAGGGACAGCCCAATGGGGAGGACCTTGTACTGATATGCCCGTCCCTCGGACGCATCCATAGGAATGGTCTGTGTCAAGGAACAATCAAGACGTGAAAGTACGCATCCTTCAGGTCGACCGCTGCAAACCAATCCTGGGGTTGAATGCATCAGAGGATGCGCTTCTGCATCAACATCTTGAACGGAAGCTTGTGAAGGGCCCGATTCAAGACTCCCAGATTCAGGATTGGCCAAAGACCACCACTTTTCTTGGGCACAATGAAGTAAGGGCTGTAAAATCCCTGCTTCATCTCGGCTGGAGGGACATCCTTCACCAGCAGGATAGCAATCTCCTCGCGCAGGAAAGGGGTGTCTCGGACTGCCACCAAAGTCTTGAGAATGCCATTGAACCTGGGGGTTCATCTGGCAAACTGAATCGCATAGCCTAGTCGAATCGTCCAAATGAGCCAGCGGGATGGGTTGGGTAGCGCTAGCCAGGCTCCCAAGCTCTGTTCAAGTGCCACTAAAGGGGCAATCGACATACCTGCAGCTGTGGGGAACCCTGCTGGTCAGCCCAGAAAGCATATCATCCTGGGACGGACTTGGCAGACATGGTGTCCCACCAACAGGATTCCCATTGTCCCCAGAGGGACTGGCTAGAGATGCGTGAAGAAGCGTTGTGTCCTTGAACCATGATCTCTTGGCCACTTGCAATAGGGGGGTCATGGGTGAGAGTGAGGAAGCAGTGCATCGCTCACTGTCAAGTCATGAGCCATATAACCCAGAGGAAGAGGAAACTGCTCTTTTATTGAAAGTGTGGGTACCTCTGGTCGTTGAGCTAGCAGTGGAACAGAACAAAAAAGGAACAGAAGATTCTCCACCCGGCCCTCCTCCGGGGGATGGAGAGGAACTGTTCCCGCCACCTCCTGGAAAAGAGCAGCTCCCCTCATCTCCGGGATGCCTGTGTCAGGGCCACTTTGCCATTTTTTTGAAGACTTAGCAGCAGCCTGGGACATGGGGGCGCCACCTTCCTGCGTGGAGCTCAATGTGTCGGCCTTGATGTAATGTCAACGTGGGACTGAGCTGCTGTGGAGGATGCAGAAGGGTGCCCACGGTGACGAGCAGGCTGTTGGCCAGCACTCAACGGAGCGGTTGCAGCACGAGGATCACGTTGATTTCTCTCTGCAAGATGGCCATGGCATGCAGGGCAGAAGCAGCTTGGCCCGCAGCACTGTAAGCTTTGGCAGCCAGAGCTGGCATCAGCTTACAGGCCTTGGACGGGAGGCGCTAACGATTCCTCCAGGTGGCAGCGTTCTCTCTGCCTGGGGAACGTCAACATACCCCCTAGCCGCCCCTCCACTTTGTGACTTCCTCATCCACCCCTGGGAAGAAAGGAAGTTCCGTATCACCAGCCCAGAAAGAGACTTCCTTTTCATGAGGTGAAATGGCTTTATATTGCAGCAACATCATACAACACTCGGCTCCGAAGCAAAAATCTGAATGAGTGGATGCACTCCGCCATTTTATATACCCATACGTACAGGGGAGTGGCTCGGCATGTAAAATACACTTGCCACTTTTCATTGGCCATTTCTCTTAAACTCAGAGATGATTGTGGCTCCCATGTAAGACCTCTAATGTAGTCACAACATAACTCTAATTAATAGTGACCGACTGATAGGGAACTTTAATAATTTAATTGATTACTTCAATATCTTTCAACAGCTGTTATTAGTGAAAGCACCAATCAACATCTAGGCAAAGCCAAAAGCTGATTGACTCTGTGCAACTATGAGACCCGGCCTTGAGTCTGGACAGTTCATTTCCTTGTTTAGCATCTGAAAAAAAGTAAGGTAAATAATTTCTAAACAGAAGGATGTCTAGCCACTTTATTGACTGAATAGATATTAAAAAGATTGCGTGCTTGTTTTTGGCATCTGTCTTCCAGTCAGTGCTGGTAGTTGGCAAGTGTCTGATTAGCTGTCTTAAAGCATTTTCCTTTTTCTTAAAGCTAAGGTGGGAATTTTTTTATTTTTTGCCCACGCTGCACAAACAAACAAACAAAAAAACAAAAACACAAATGACTGGTGGCAGGATGTTTTAAACTCATAATATTGCCAATAATACTTTCAATTAGGGATGCAACGATACCACTTTTTCCAGTACTCGCCCGATACCGATACTTTTATTTTTGCTACTTGTCGATACCGAGTACCGATACCAATATTTTTATTGCATTTGTAAATGTTTTAAATAGTGGGTACAGAAACCAAAAGAGTATGTATAATGTTAGTTGGTTAACTTTATTTATCAAATAGATACAGTCAAACCTAAATTTATTCAGACACCTTCAACATTTCTTTCTCCCTTTTTCCAGTTTTTTCCGCTATAGTTTAGAAAATGGTAATAAATATGACAAGAACTCAGAGTTAAACGGAGTCAGAACAAATTCAGCTTGATAATGTTAGATAACTTTGATAGAAAGGTATGTAATGGATTACAATCAACAAAAAATTAGACAGCTGTTAGTATGACAGTATTTACACAACTATCAATACTTAGTCGGGCAACCCTTAGCCTCAATGACAGCCTGTAGTCTCCTGGGCATGCTGTCATCCAGGTTCATGCAAACCTGAACTTCATTTTATCCCCCCCAGACTCTGTCTGAATAATTTTTGGTCACAAAGAAAAACAATTTGTATCAGTTTTACTGGTATTCCACTGTATGAAGAATTTTTGGGTATACTATGTCACAATTTACTTTATTGCTATCCTCACTTACATAAATGAACTATAGTGTCCTGCACCCACTAGTAAAAAATATCAAAAATGATATCTGGTCTCTGAATAATTTTTGGTTTGACTGTATATCCTTCTGTTATTTTCACACTTAATTATGCCCATTAAAATGTATTTTACAAGTTTTTGTTACTTTCACTGTTCATTTTTTGCTCTATGGTACATCATCTTTAATTTAATTTAATAGCATTAGAGCTGCTACATTGCAGCAGCTTAGTACTGTAATCATGCGTTTTGCTGTAATAATGCAGGGAACCACTCGTTATAAATCTCCGAACTGTGATATTTTCAGATATAGAAGTCGCATTTTTTTTTCATCTGAAACGTGCTCCGATTTATATTCCAAAGCCACTCATATAATGCAGAAACAATCAAGCAAGCAAAACACGTGCTACGCGTGGATGTATTTGTACTGGTGCAGAACAGTACAGCCTAGCGCATTTCACACAAGCTGCTAGATTCACTTTCGCCAGAAAGTCGTGTATGCCTAAGGTTGAAAATAAATGATGTTTATAGTGAATGCCCCTATAAATGGTTTTATTTTGACGATTTAGTTTTAATCCAAATTATGTGTGTGCTAAGTGAGTGAACATCAAAGATCACACAACAGAATTGCGCTCTCTCTCTCTCTCTCTCCCTACCGTTAAGTAATTTATGCATTGTTTTACTTGCTTGTTTTTGACGTATCCGACCGAAATACAAACTTTCCAGTGATGTCTGTGAGAAAGGTATATTCACTCGACAAGCTCGCGCATCTGTGCCGCCGCGCGCTCAATCCACTCAGCGCGCTTTGCTTATCAACTCGCGCACATCAGCTATACAGGCGTTAATTCTGAATGTTTAACATTATATTCATTGCATACATATACTTCGTAGACATCGTTAATCTCTAATAACTCCATTCTGCTGTCTGTTGTTCTGTTGTTGGTGTTTCATTGTCTGAATATGGCACTTATCACATGCTGTGTGGTATCGGCGTTTGGTATCAGGGCATTTTAACGAGTACGAGTACGAATACAAGAGCTCAGTATCGGGCATCGGTATCGGTATCGGTGCATCCCTACTTTCAATGTATATCACTCTGGATAAAAGCATATGCCAAAAGTAAAAATATAAATATTAATGTAAATATTAATTATGCATACAGTTTCTAGTTTTAGAACTCAAACACTAAGCTTAGTAAAGTGTGACTTTACATGTCCTTGTATTCAGAACACTATTTGAAACACTATATTAAACCAACTAAAAATGGATAGACATATGCTATTGGTGAACATACTCATAAATAGTGTACTAAAATGGTCTGAAACATAATTTGTTTCACATCAAAGCAGCTTTGGCCTTAGCTGTGGATGAAATTGCAGGTCTTTTGTTGTATGAATAGTCATTCATCTGAGAAGTGGATTTTCTGGTCATAACATTACCTTGCTGATTATTCTGGCTCGAATTAAAACCAATGTTTGAATATCTGGCACAATAATCGCTCAATTCGGCAACAAAAGCTTGTCATTTCACGCATCAATGCAGCGTCTCTGAATGGCTTGTGCCTTCAGTCCATGAAAAGACCGAATTCATCACCAAGGTCACATCAATAATTAACTGTCTGTGAATTGACTTATCCATGAATGCCTACACTCATATTTAAAAGAAACGATGTATGTTCAACATAAGGGTTGAAGGTAAACATTCTAGATATTTCACTTTGTGAGAACATCTCGTACTTAGTAAAGAGCCAGCCAAGTTTGTAATAAAGAATTCAATACCTGGCCACAGTGTCAAACTAATTTGTAATGGAATGTCTATGTGAGCAGCGTTCACGTACAAAATGTATTCACTACCCTGGATCATGCAAGTGAAGTGTGCATGATTTTATCAAATTATTTTTTGTTAATTTTGGTTATGGTTAAAATTCTTTGCATACATGACTTCATGAAACATTGACTACATTATATGCCCATTTCACATTGAGGCCAGTAAAACTACTTTAAGGTGGACATTCTCAACCAGTGGGTCACGACACAAAAATTGACTTGCAGGTCACTCCCAGAATGTTTCAATGTCTTGTGACAGGCTGAAATGAAGATAAACATGGTTTGTGCCGACCCCATTGTAATTGTATGTGATGAATTATTGGCCTCTCCTGTCTTCCTGTCTGACAGAAGACAGCATGTGAGACTGGGACAACATGTATCTGACCCCCGAACCATCAGTACTGGTTTCCCCCAAAGCTGTGTTCTTTCTCCTCTCCTCTCCTTCGTTCTGTTTGTGCGTGACAGTCGTCCGCGAGGGGCTGTCGCGGTGTTTTGTGTTTATTTTATTATTAAAGTTTTGTTTGAATGTTCGCCGGTTCCCGCCTCCTTCTTCCCGATCTACGAATGTTGTTATAGTGTGCAAACACACAAGGATTTTTTTAGGAGCTCTTGGTACATACATACATATATGACATAAGAACAGAGAGAACATTTAAATAAGTAAGACTAAGAGAAAAATCTAATACTAATGTGACACATCTGGGTCTGAAAAAAATATGTACATATGTGTGCATTATTTACTGTATATACATCTTTATAAATAAAATAGCAATAAATAAAATAAATACTTTCTCTGTATTTACATATACTTAAGCGATACCCTAATTAGTTATTAATACATTAATTACAGAAAACAGGTGGTAATTTCTGTGTTAGCTGTTTAAGCTGGAGATGGCATGGGGGAAAAACAGTTTTTATGCCTAGATGTTCTAGTGCACAGAGATCTGTAACGTCTGCCTGAGGGAAGAAGTGCAAACAGGTTGTGGCCGGGGTGAGAGGGGTCTGTGATGATGTTACCTGCCCGTTTCTTCACTCTGGAGTTGTACAAGTCCTGAACGTTGGGCAGGTGCGTACCAATTATCCTAACAGTCCGTTGCAGTCTTCTTATGTCTGATTTGCTGGCTGATCCAAACCAGACAGTTATAGAAGTGCACATGATCGACTCAATAAGAGCTGAGCAAAACTGTGTCATTTGCGCCTGTGGCAAATCAACATTTTACAATTGATGAAGGAAGTACAACCTCAGATGGGCCTTTTTCACAATGAAGTCAATGTGGGGTGAGATGGTGGTGCGAGGAATCTGAATGACTCCACTGCTGCCAGAGTGCTGTACATGATGGTGAGCGGGGAGAGTGCTGGTGGGTTTCTCCTGAAGTCCACTATTATCTCCACTGTTTTGAGTGTGTTCAGCTCCAGGTTGTTGCAATTGCACCAGACAGCCAGCTGCTCAAACCTCTTGTCTGTAAGCAGACTTGTCACTATCCTGGATGAGACCGATGAATGTGGTGTCATCTGCAAACTTTAGGAGTTTGAAAGAGGGGTCTTTAGAGGTGCAGTCATTTCTGTAGAAGAAGAAGAGCAGAGGGGAGAGTACACACAAAAACAACCCCTGAGACTCCAGTTCTGAATTGTGTGGGTGTTGAATATGATTTTCCACCCCCACTAGCTGCTGCCTGTCTGTCCACTGACAGATTGATGTGGGTACAGAGGGCTGAGGGTCAGTGTATTCAGAGGGGATGTGTTGAAAGTGGAGCTGAAGTCTCAAACACTATCCGTTCCATATCCCTGTTTGTTTCAGAATGTTGGTGGAGGATGTATTCGTCCATGTTTGACTGCATCATCCAAAGACTTGTTTGCTCGGTAAGCAAACTGCAGGGGTCCAGCATGGGTCCATTAATGTCTTTCAAGTAGGCCAACACTAATCTCTCAAATGACTTCCTGACCACAGATGTTAAAGCAACAGGTCTGCAGTCATTTAGTCCTGTAATTTTGGATTTATTTGGGATAGGGATGATGGTGGAGCTTTTGAAGCATGAAGGGACTTCGCACAGTTCCAGTGATTTGTTGAAGATCAGTGTGAAGATGGATGACAGCTGGACAGCACAGGCTTTGAGGCAGGCTGGAGAGACACCGTTTGGGCCTTTGGGAGGGTGTTGATGGCTATGTTGTGAGACAGTCAGAGCGGGTGTGGTGTGAGACCAAGTTTTTCAAACCTGTAGTAAAACTAATTCAAACTGTTATCGAAAAGTTGATTATCCACAGTGCTGGGGGATGGTTAAGGTAAATACTACTGCTTGAAAGGTTTCAGAGTAGCTCCTCTTAGCTACTCCTTATCTCCTTTATTCAGTGTGTATTTGGCATGTTTATACAAGGCTTTGTTATTCCACTCGCTTAGCATCCTCCTTGGCCGGCGAAGTTTGCACTTGAACCAGTTGTGTCGTTGTTAATGTTAAGTAAGTCCTGAGTTAACACACGTTCTCACAGAAACTAATGCAGGATGTCATGGTGTCAGTGAGCTCATCCAGATCCAGTTCTGAATAATTAAGTGTTTTTTTTTGTTGTTTAATAAGTCTCTTAAGCTCACCAAGGCTACATTCAGCAAAAAATACATGTTCACATGTAACAGCATTTGTTTTAAATATAAATCTTTTGTAACATTATGAATGCAAAAGTATTCACAATAATAATATTAATAATGCTACTAATAATAATAATACATAAAAAATAATAAACACTCACCTAAAACTTTTGAATGGAGTGTAACAATGGTTTAAAAAAAATATTTAAAGCTGCAAAAACAGTTTTCACCTTGAAAATACTATCTGTCCTTAAGTAACAAATCCGCATATTAGAATGTTTCTCCTGAATAGCTTTGATTCTGAAGTAATTTTGTTTAATTGAGATATAGCTGAAAAAAAAAAAAGCAAAAAAACAAAATATATATAATATATATATATCTATCATGTATATATATATATATATATCACATACAGTATATACTGTAAATATTAGATTAAAAACCTTAAATAAAAAAAACTTAGAAATCCTGCCTTGACTGTCACACTCTCTGATGGTGAGGAACGATGGAGATGTAGAATAAACGAAACAGTCTTTAATATAATCCAAACAAGGAGTAACTCACACAGGAAACGGTTGGAGACACACGGACATGACGAAGTAGACCCGACAGAGACAGACTGCACAGACTAAGACTTAAATAGGGCCAAATGAGATAATTTACTGACACACACCTGATAACAACAATCACAGGAACAAAACTGGTCAACTGAGCACATGGGAACAACCACACAAAAACAAATCATCCTGGGCGTGACAGGTACGCTCCCTCCCGACTGTGCCGTCCTCGCACCGTAGACCACCGGGGGGGAAATGGTGGACTAAGGGAGTTAGGCTCAGGATGAGGACGAGTCCGGGAGGGGGCCCAGACAGAGTCCGGATGAGACAGGAGGCTTGGAGGCAAGTATGAGCCAGCGGTACGCCGGCACAGCCAGTGACTGCCCCTGTTGGCCGACGAGGGAGGAGCCCTTGATGGAGGACTGGCCACCGACTCCAGGAGTCCGAAAAACACGCGTGCGGCGGAGCAGGTGGTAGAGGACCCGAAGGATGTCGACGGAAGCCGATAGCCGGGGGATGCCGAGGATCCGGGGGGGCCAGGGTGGAGCAGAGGGCTCTGGCTACCAAGGCTGAGGCGGAGAACGGAGATCCGCTGTGGATCAAAGCGACTGTGGAGGACTTTGAGGAGGATCCTAAGGGAATGAAATTGGAGAAAAAACAGCCCCTGACAAGATCCAGAGGAGCCGAAGGACTAGGCGCAACTGAGTGGTTCCCAATGCGCAGTCATGGTCTACTCCATACCAAGGCGAGCCGGAGGACGAGGGAGCCCAGTGGAGAGGGTGGATCGACTTGTTTGACGGGGAGTTTAGTTGCAAGAGACAAGTTTGATCCGGCTGGTCTAGGGGCCGAGGCAGAGTCCGTTCCTTGGAGGCTGTAGGCTGGAGGGAGGGATTCTCCAGATGGAGACGCGGAGATTGGCAGACCCAGTCGGAGCTCGCACCGGATGATGGTGGCGGAAGACGAGAAGAGGGGCTGCCATACGACAGCGGTGGAGGAGTGCGTGAGCGGGTTGGGAGGGGCATCCATTTGTGAGCCTCCAGCCACTCAGTCTAAACTCTGTCCGGTAGCCCCCCCCGAGGCTGAACACGGAACGGAAATGCGCGCTGGAGGAGCGGGCCTGGCGGGTTGGCTGGACATTTATTTGGGGGACTGAGCCCTCTCCTCGTCGGTTTTGCACTTTCCACCGCCATCTCCTCTCCCCTCCTGCGGTGCAGGTGGTGCAGGCTCCTCTCCACGCTCACACCGTCCGTGGCTCTCTCCTTCGTGGTGGGCTCTGTAGCCGGCTCTCGCACCTAGACTGACGTCAGGTTCTGTGTTTCGCCAGTGTCCACTCCACAAATGCGGCAAAATTCGCTCGAGGGCCTTACTCGGATAATAGTCTAATAGAAATAGTCTGGTGTGGCCCTCGATCGATCTCTCCCCCTGCTCCAGCAGGAGGAGGAGATATCTGGGCTCCTGGAGACCCTACTGAAACAACAAACCTCTGAGAGAAAACGGAAACAAAACCGTAGGGAACACACAGATTAAACGGGTTTGGGTCAGGGTCTTCTGTCACACACTGATCCCGAGGAACGATAGCGACGTAGAATAAATGAAAACAGTCCTTTACCTCCAAGGAACACAAGTACTCCAAGGACCAGCCGCCATATATCACCCTGTAGCCCACGACTGGTTGCCCACTGAAGCTAAGCAGGGCTGAGCCTGGTCAAGTACCTGATGTAGACTCCCTGGGAAAACTAGGTTGCTGCTGGAAGAGGTGTTAGTGAGGCCAGCAGGGGGTGCTCACCCTGTGGTCTGTGTGGGTCCTAACGCCCCAGTATAGTGATGGGGACACTATACAGTAAAAAGCACCGTCCTTCGGATGAGACGTTAAACCGAGCTCTGACTCTCTGTGGTCATTAAAAATACCAGGATGTCTTTCAAAAAGACTAGAGGGGTGACCTCGGCATCCTGGCCAAATTTGCCCATTGGCCTCTGATCTTCATGGCCTCCTAACAATCCCCATATTTGCTGATTGGCTTCATCACTCTGTCTCCTCTCCACCAATAAGCTGGTGTGTGGTGTGTGGTGGGCGTTCTGGCGCACTATGGCTGCCGTCGCATCATCCAGGTGGATGCTGCACACTGGTGGTGGATGAGGAGATACCCCCTCACAATGTAAAGCGCTTTGAGTGCCTAGAAAATTGCTATATAAATGTAAAGAATTATTTTTATTCTTACTCAAACTGTGAACAGCAGGAAACACACGACATGAACAAGTAAGACCCACAGAGACAACGCCGACTAGACTTAAATACACTGGCAAATGAAGATAATTAACTAGACACACCTGAACCAAATGGACACAATCAAACAAGGGAGAAACTGGGTCACGGAGCACATGGGGAACAAAAACACAACAAAATCAGTCCAGAGGCATGACAGACAACTAACTGAAATAAGTTTAAGTTGAACACTAATTAATCCATTTGGGCAATATATAACATAAACGTAATTTAAAAAAGTCATATTTGAAACAAATAATAAAAATGACAAACATAACAAATTTACTAAAAAACAATAATCTAAAATTAAAAAGAAAACTGAAAATACAAAAACGAAATCTAATTCAAATATCAATAAAAAACTATTTAGTATATAATAAATATTAAAATAAGACTGTTCTCTAATTGATACTTAAGCAAAACCAGTTGAGAACCACTACTCTATAATGTTTACATTTGAGAAATACATGTAGCATTTGCCAGATTTATTAAGCACTGACAAGGCAGTAAATTGCTCTTCCTGCTAGGCTGACATCAGCTGTGAACACAGCATTAAAGAAACACAACCCTCCAAACGGGATTTTCAACCACCAATTCATGATTTCAAATTGTTTTTATGATTCCATGAAAATGAAGCATGTCCACATCCATACTCAATGTCAGCTCAATTTTAAACACCTATTTCACAACACAAAGTTCAGCAAACACCAGGACAAGATCATGAATCACAGGAGTCCTAATGAGCTTTCGTTAGGATGTCAACAGCGGGATCTCAGGGGGGAGATCAGACTTACAGTCCTTTGTTCTTATTTTACAGAAGTTATGCTGTTCCCTTGCTCATAGATTTAGAAAGCTATCATATATGTGTGTAGTACTGACCAAGCAGGATTTTTTTTTACCACTCAGCAAAAGTTTATTTTTTATTTTTCCCTGCTGTTGGACATATCAGTTCTTAAGACAAATTTGACAAAAAGTTCCAACTTTCATTCTCATTCTGTTGTCAAGTGCATTATTTTAGTAGAATGCTTACTTACAATATTTCTATTTGCCTAGCAGGTGATCAGAGCTTTATGGATTTTGTTTATAAAGTAAATACAATTGTACTTTGCAAATTATATGTCATTGACAATTGGATAATTACCAGGAACATATTAGATATGTAATTAATAATTAGCATATATTTGCCTCTAATAATAATCATAATAATAATAATCATATTTCTCCAAGGCAAGGATTTATCAGTAAAGTTTTACTGAGGCTTGTGGAAATTGACTTGGTGAAATTAACTTGGTAAATAGCCAAATGGGTTGACCGTTCATTATGTTTAAAAACTTTTACATTTGAACAAATATGCCTATAATTTATAAAATATAAATATATACATTAGTGTTCAAACATCAGCATAGAACAGAAAAATTATGAAAGAAAGAAAGAAAATATTTTATTAAGCAAGGAATAATATCAATGAAATATTAACAATTAAAGATAATTAAACTGACCATGTAGGTGTCCGGATCATGGACCTGTTTTGTTATGTTTTGCCCATGTTTCTGTTCCTGTGTTCCCTTATTTGGTCATGTTCCTGTCCTCGTTTAGTTAATTAGTAATTCTGTGCACCTGTGTTTGGTAATTGTCCTGTGTTTATAAGTTCTTGTCTGTGCATTTCTGCTCTGTCGGGTCTACTTGTTGTGAACGTCATCCTTGGGCTTTGTATCTCCCTATTGAATCAGTAAAAGATTGGGCTCCTCCGCCTTTGGTCGGCCCCCTGGAGTCCGCCGCCATTCCTCCTCCATGGCTCCTCCCGCCGTCGGCCCCACCGTGTGTCGCCATCATGGCTGTGGCCAAGGTCCCACCTGGCTCCTCCTCCTGCTCAGGTTCCCTCCTGTCGTCTCCCTGGCTCCTCCCTCCATCGTCACCTCCCTGGTCTCTCTCTGCCGGCCTCCTCCCAGGTGTACGTCTTCCTCCTGAGCCGCCTCCCAATTTCTCACCCGTCCCTCCCAATGTTGTTTCTACGGCGTGAGGTCGCGCCTTCCGGGAGGTGGGCGACATGTCCGGATCATGGACCTGTTTTGTTATGTTTTGCCCCCGTTTCTGTTCCGGTCCTCATTTAGTTAATTAGTCTTTCTGTGCACCTGTGTTTGTTAATTGTCCTGTGTTTATAAGTTCTTGTCTGTGCATTTATCCTCTGTCGGGTCTACTTGATGTGAACGTCATCCTTGTGCTCTCTATCTCCCTATTGGATCATTAAAAAACTCCCATTCTGTGAAGTCTCCTCACTTCCTTGTGCCCGTGCTCCAGCGACTTGTGACAGTAAATACTATTTACAATACATAGTTTCACAAAATTATTATAATGTTAAGCAGCACAACTGTTTTTGACATTAATAATAATAAGAAATGTTTCATTAGCACCCAGTTCAACACTCTTAGAATGTTTCGCAGGATCATGTGGGTACTAAAGCAGTATGGCGCTGACATTTTCCCTTTGTTATCACAGAAATGAATTACAATACAAAATGTATTAAAATAGAAAACTGTAATTTTAAATGTAACTATATTTCACACTATTACTGTTTTACTGTATCTTTGATCAAATAAATGTAGCATTGGTGAGCATGGGAGACTTCTTTCAAAAACACTGACCACAATGCCCAAGGCAGTGGTCCCAGTCAAAAACTTGCTTAGCCCCGGCACAGCCCCCCCCCCCCCATTTCCTAAGATATTTGTTTTATTACGCCCAGTCGTCACTTTCACAAGGTGTGTCAATAACATTGAAAAATAAACATTAAAAACCTAAAAAAAGAAAAAAAAAGTGCCTAACTTGCGGCCTATAAACAATTGACATTATGGGGGAGGGGTCAATTAGGTGCGCTTAAGTACAGTGCTCATTAGCGTTCATTTTAAGTTTAGTATCAACAGCTATCATGATGAAGCGCTATTTAATATCAAGTAAAAGACCGCAACTAAAGACACTTTACAGATGAAAACAATAACACAAGTCGACAGTCTCAAGCCCTGTTTACACTAGGTCCGTTTACACTGAAACGCAACCCCGTCTGCAGCATTTTCGTAAGTCTCTGTTTTGGTCCGTTTATACTGAAACGCAACCCCATCTGCATGTAAGGCACATGCAGAGGGCAGTACGGTGGGTGCTTGAGGGTGCCCCTTTTCTCCTTGATGCCCAAAGTGCCCTTTTGTCGAGGCATTTTTTTTCTTCTTTTTTGTAGGCAAATTAAATGCCCTTTTGTGAATGTCTACCCAATCTAACTATTAGTAAAATTAACAAATATTAATTTAGCCATAAATAAAATGATCCACATGATGACCTTTCACCTGACGATCGCACTTCGTAATTATAGGCGCACTACCATCGATGCTTTCAATATCGTCTGTGGTCTGCCGGTAAGTGAAGTTTCTAGCGAGCCGTGCGTGTATACTCTAATATGTTATTAAATTATTATTATTTTACAAGAACGACGTGAAGAGAGCATGTACAGCTGTTGTTTATATTGGCTGTGGTAGCCTGTGGACTTAACGTCTGTGTGGAGATGTGCTGATATCGCGTTTGGTCTCGTTCTGTATCGTGTATCTTGTCAGTGTCTGCGCTTGCTTGGCCATTTGTTGTGGAGAAAATAAGGAAAGGGTGTTCAAGCGCCAGCAGAAAACAGTGTAAAGAAATAGTCTTTGAGAGAAGCAGTCTTTATCAGCGGAAGTTAAAAGCAGCTCGTAAGTGTATTTACTTGTCTCATTAGTGTTTAGTGCAGCTGTCGTTGCTAGGAAACGCTTGTTTTGTTTACTGTGTGGAGATGTGCTGATATCACGTTTGGTCTCGTTCTGTATCACGTATCTTGTCAGTGTCTGCGCTTGCTTGGCCATCTGTTGCAGAGAAAATAAGGAAAGTGTGTCCAGCTGAATTAATTTAGTATTTTGTTAGATGGGTATAAAAAAGTTTAGTCGCGTGACGGCCTCCTCGTGGTAAGACCGAGGAGTGTAAAGACCATCGACTCTACCGGGCAGGGACACCGGCAAAGGATTAGTATCGCTTTTTATTTCTCCTCTTTGCTATTACTTGTTTCGCTTCTGTTTCAGTTTTTTATAACCATTTCTTACTATGTGTAAGTAAGTTGTTGTTTTTTAGCATGTGTGTTTGGCAGTGTTCTTTTTTAGGATTACTAATAAACTGCTGTCATTTGATTTGTATTATTTGTATTTTGTTATTTATTTTAATTTTAGTTACATTATGTCTGAATTGATTATGTCTGCATAGGTCTTTTTATTAAGTTTTTAGTTTTATTTCATTTTAGGTTTTTTAATAATTCAACAAACTAAATGAAAATGAAATACTATATATATTGAATTTATAAATGTGTACATATACAGTATATATGTGTATGTGTGTGTGTGTATATACATATATTTATGTATTGTTTTTTTGGTGTTTGGCTTAGTGTTATGTTAGAATCATTATTATACTCTTATACCTTTTGTTCTGTAATATTTTGAATTGTTTTTAGCTTTATTTTTTGTTTTTCATTTAAATGAAACAATACAACAATTTAATTTTGTTGTATGAATTTGTCATTTTTATTTAATCTCTTTATTTTTAAAATGTGTATAGGTAGTATTTATAAAGTTTTAGCTTTTAGTTTTGGCTCTGTTTTTAAGTTTTTTAATACTAATAAAAAAAAAAAAAAAAACCTATTGATTGCTTCTGTTGTCCTCTTTGTAATCCGCTTTGGGATAAAAGCGCGAATAATGACTAATAAATAATAAATAATAAAACGTTAGCTGCAGCAAGGGGCTATAATATGTTTGTTCAATATTTTCCTAATGACAATTTTATGATTGGTTTATAAAGGCTACTACGAACAACTTTTTTATCACAGAATAAGGCAGGACATATATTTTATAGTTTCTATACTAAATTTGTCAATCAGTAGTTTCCTGCATTAATCATATAGTTTAATTAATTATTACCTGGAGATAACTTGGAAAAACACACAATTTTTACCAGGGACACTCGATGTGGATTTAGTTTGGGCTAGTTTTGGGCTAATTTTGAGTAGCAATTGGGTGGGTTTTGTTGTGAAAACCTGGCAACCCTTTCCGTCAAGCAGGTACTAAATATGTCAATCAGTAGCGTACTGCATTATTCATATAGTTTAATTATTTATTACCTGGAGATAACTTGGAAAAACACACAATTTTTACCGGGGGACCCCATCGAAACTTGGTACCTTTTATATTTCAGTTTGAGAAGCCGCTACAAATGTTTCAGTGCATAAATTAACTGGCCAAATGAATTGCGAACAATTTCAGAACTTTTTGCAAACTCTTCGACCAATTAGATTAAAAGAGTGATTTAAACTGTGAAAGTGGAACATAAAAAAAAGATAAAATATGGTCATCTCCATAAACATTTGTGCACTGTACATACTGCATACAGAGTTCTCTCACCAATGAGGATACATGGCATATAATACATGTAATGTAATACCATGTACTACTGTTACTATAGTAAAACCATAGTCACAAGAGCTGATCTGCAGAACTTTCATCCTGACTTCATTATTTCAAGTTAGACCAACATAATTACAAGTTCTGTCTAAATAATTTCTCAGTTAACCTTTGCAAAAACACTTCTGTCAAATGAAAATAAGATAGAAATCGGTTTCGCTACAATAGTGTATACTGTTGGAAAGAAAAAAAAAACGGTCAAGACACTTTAATAATGTATCTTGCCACATTTACAGATATAAAGGCATTGAAAGAAAAACAGATTGCTTTTAATGCTTCTCATTATTGCCTGAACTGACCACCGTAAATGCATTTCTGAATAGCGCGCTGGCTTACTGATTTGAAATTGATCAAAGTAATGGGACAAAACAAAGAAGAGCTTTTGTGAGGCTTGATACTTCTGTTTGGATGGATAAAACATAAAGAAGTAATTACAAAGCTTTCTGATATGGACTACCAATATTCTCATACTTGCAAAGACAGGTAATGGTTTTGCAAACAGAATTCATGAAATGTCGTTGCTTTGAGCCTTAAATCAAAACTACATTTGCTGCTTGTGCAAACTGCAGCCATGGCTTACATTAATGCCTGACAATAGGAGATACTTGTTGATCCTGGAACAACATTCCAATCAGAATTGAGGGATATCTTTTCAAGAAATATCTGTTTTAGGCTTACGATCAGGGTTAGGTGCTTCTACACCCTTGGTAAACAGCTATCATTTCACACTGATTTTAGGAATAAATTATGGGTAGGGATTGGGTTTAGTCTATATTTTTGGACAGTAATGTTGATCCTGGATCAACATCTTTTGATGTTGATCAAAAGATGTTGACCCAGGAACATGTCTTACTTGGCAAAATCATGGCGACCCTTTGTTAGCTTGCCATCCCCAACATTTCTCTTCTTGTGTTCGCTGGAGATATTTCACATCTGTTCCATTCTGTCAGAGCAGCATAAAATGACTGTTTGCCTTCAACCTTATTTTACCTGTGGCTTAGGGAAAAAAAAAATTAATATAAAAAATCCTGTTGTTGATGTCGTTGCTCAGGTTCTCATTTGCATTCTAGCTCTGCTGAGAAGGCTTCAAAAATAGATAAATATCCCTAATATTGTGGATCATTGTCATTCTTATTATCTCATAATGGCCCATTTATATTTTGTTTTACAGGGCCTTAGGGATAAACTAAGGATGAGAGACTTGTCATGAATTTTATCTGGTTACAGTGCCAAACATTGACAGAACAACACACATCATTCACCGCAACAGAACAAAACTTCATTGATTTTGCAAAGATAACAAGCACGTCAGCAAATGGGGAGTTGCTATGAACAAAGAAACCTCAACTACTCAATAATTTTGTAGCTTAAAGAAAAACGCACATGTTCCCTTGATTTGCATATGAAAGTGTGTTGTCTAAAAGAGTATTGCTGTTTTATGACAGCTTGCTGCTTCTGAGGATTATTTCAAACTGGATATGGAATGATGTCTGGTTTGCTCCATCATTGCATTTGGGACAACAACACATACAATTGCTTACCTATAGTTATGTCTGTTGGCTTAGCATTAGTATTGGAAAAGCTACTTTGAACATGTAGCTTGCCAAGTCAACTACAGTCATCTTATTCTTTTGAAAAAGTAGCTAGCTGACACATAAAGGTAAACTGAGGACCTCTCTTGACTTTCTGTATTAAATCTGTGGCAGACTGCAAATTTTGTCAGTACTAAATATAATTTTATTCTTGGCATCAATTAATGTGTGAGAAGTTAGACTTTTAAAGGTAACTCAATGAATGATGCAAAATAGGCCTCCCTCACAGAACACAGCTGAGTCAGAGTATAAATTAGATGCACGTTTTTAATTTGTAAGAACAATTGCTATAACTAGAAACTCGTCTATTATAGTATAATATATGTATATAGAATATATATCTATAGAATATATAGCAGTAAAATTATTCAGAGTCGGATGTATAATCTCGTTTCGGCTCCCTTCATTTCCATTTTTGGGAAACTATCCCTTCACGATGTCGTGAAACCGTTTTAATTAAAGAAATCTACGAAACACAACTCCACACTAGTTCTCCACGTGAACACATGTTACTTAGAGCATAGACTCAGGATGCGTTCTTGTGCTAGTGCTTTTCTTTTTTTAACTTTTGAAACAAAGTTTATATTTAGGCCATTCATTCATCAATTCAAAAGAGGTCCAAAGGCCTATAGATTACGGCGTCTGGCAGTATATATAATATATATATATCTATACTAATATATTATATTAATCTTATCTTAGAAAATCCACTCTAGCCTTTGTTCGTCACACTCACACACATTACATGGACTTTGCTTTCAGTTTGCATAGTCTTCCCTTAGTTAATTTGTTGTCATGGTTGTTAATTTGTGTCATTCTGTTCAGCTGTGCACACCTCATTTACTTCAGTATTTAAGTTCATGCCTTTCACTCCCTAGTGGTCGGGCATTGTTGGTGACTACGCTTTGGTTGAATGCGGTTCTCTCTGCTTGGATCATATTGTGGATTTATTAAAAAGCCTCTTTGGAATTATCTTTGTCTTCATCGTCTTGCTTGTTTGATTCAACCTTAGTATCATGACAGTATACCCAACCCCTATAGTGATAGAAGCTGTGTAAGTTTTATTTATTTATTTTTTTGTGTGAGAATAAAATCACCATGACCTCCCTGCAGTTAGACTGGTGTGCCTTGAGCAGGGGGACCGCTCCCTTGAGGAACATATGGAAGAGTTCCTCAACCTCTCTTATTTAACATCATACTTGGATGACTGCCTCTGCCACCAGAGAACAGCTGTCCAGGGAAGCACCTCGAGGGAGCTTCATGGATTATGTGGAGTGGGTGCTGGTGTCTTGCAAATCGTCGCTTACTGTTGGACCTATTGAGGATGACACCAGCCCCACTAACTACCCAGTGCCCAGCCAACAACACCCAGACACCGCAGGCAGCGAGAGTGACTCCGCTGCGAAGCCCGAGTCAGCGCTAACAAGAGCGACCGAGCTGAACATTGCCACAGAGCCTGAGCACCGCATGCCTGACCAGGTGTGTGAGCCGGCAGCTTCATCCATTGCTGAGGGAGTGAATGTGGAACTCGTGGGGATGGAAGTGAGCCCCCCTCAACCTCCCACCACTGAGAGTGAGTGTTTGGCCATTGCACTGGAAAACTGTTTTGATTTTTGAGAGATTGATTTTCAACCCCCTTTGCTACCACCTGAATCAGTCTATGTCCCAAACTCACTGGCCCCACCCAACCTCCCTCTCACAACACCTCTCCAGAAGCCTGTTGAAATGGCTTTATTTTGTGTTTGATTTTGTACTGCCCTCCAAGCTCTTCTTCAGTCCTCAGTTACTCATGCCACCCAGTCATCACTACCTCCCATGAGTCCCTCAGTGCCTCCTCTCAGTGGATGGTCAACACCTTGGGCCTGCTGGGAGCCATCTCTGCCTGGATGCGAGAAGCCTGTGGCTCCGCATTCTGCCTCTGCACGCTCCACTCCTTGTCAACCAGTCAGCCTGACGCCTGCGCTCCTTCCTCCCTTAATGTCTGCAGTGACCATCGGACTTTCGGCCTCGCCGGGCTCCCTCAGACCATCGGCTCCATATGTGTCGGACATCACCGTGCTTCCACTGTGGACTTGTGGGCCGTCCGCTGCTCTCTGGCCCTCCACCCCTTTGGCATCAGCTAGCTCCGCCCTCGTCTGCTCCAGCTCAACCCACTTAGACCCCTGCTGCCATCTCGGGGGTAGGGTGTTGGGATGGGGGTCGTCGCTGCGGCTCGGTCACGGCAGCCTAGGTCATCAGAGATATGTTGCTGCATCGGCTCTTTGGCTATGAGCTCCTTCCACGTCAACTCCGGTCGTCCCCATGGTGTGGCATCTGGCTCTACACCTCCATGGCTCCTCCCTCCTGTATCCTGGTTCATTGTCCACCTGCCTCTGCTCAAGGCCGTACCCTGGCTGTCCCCTCCATCTGCACATCTTTGGACCTTTTTGTTTGGCCCTCTCCCGGATTGTGGATTTCTTAAAGCCTGTTTGGAAATATCTTCGTCTTCATCGTCCTGCTTGTTTGATACAACCTTATTATCATGACAGCTGCGTGGTTGCCAACACATAATAAGGATGGAAGACTTTTAAATAAGTAAGGTAGGTGGGAATGTGCTGTGTGCAGTCTTCAAGTCTACAGTGCACTCAGCCACAGGGGAGGTTTTCCTCATCCTCTGTCAGCACAGAACGCTTGACAGAGAGACAAGGACAAAAAGGGGGTCTTGCGTGTCGCCCACTGGATAATGACTTTTAGAAAGCCTAGAGAAGATCAATTTAATTTGGCTTGAGAATGTAAGAAGGTCCGAAGTCTGTTAAAGGGCCTTATTTTGAAGTCCATACAACATTTGTAAAGACTTGCTTGGTAGCTTGCTTGCTCAAGAAGAGAGAATGAGTTTAAGGATGGATTACAGTGGTTCACACTGATGTGTGGTGTTCGCTAAGGCAAAGTGACTATTTCTGCTCCTCATAAGGGATTGGAACAAACCACCATCCATATACACTCCCTAAATGTGCTATAGACATTGAAAAGAGGTGTCCAATTGAAAATCATGTTTGTTGAAAAGAAGTGCCCAATTACAAATCCTATACAGTGGGGCAAATAAGTATTTGATACACTGCCGATTTTTCAATTTCCCCTTCAAGAATGGAGAGACCAAAACAATAGATAACCTAATTACTAATCGTAGGTACACCTCAACTTTGAGAGACCGAATCAAAAAAAAAAATTCAGAAAATAACATTGTATGATTTTTTAATAATTAATTTCCATTTTATTGCATGAAATAAGTATTTGATACAATAGAAAAATAGAACTTAATATTTGGTACAGAAACCTTTGTTTACAATTACAGAGGTCAGACGCTTCCTGTAGTTCTTGACCAGGTTTGCACACACTGCAGCATGGATTTTGGCCCACTCCTCCATACAGGTGTTCTCCAGATCTTTCAGGTTTTGGGGCTGTCGCTGGGCAACATGGAGTTTCAGCTCCCTCCATCGATTTTCTATTGGGTTCAGGTCTGGAGACTGGCTAGGCCACTCCGGGACCTTGAAATGCTTCTTACGGAGCCGCTCCTTAGTTGCCCTGGCTGTGTGTTTGGGGTCATTGTCATGCTGGAAGACCCAGCCACGACACATCTTCAATGCTCTTACTGAGGGAAGGAGGCTGTTGCCCAAAATCTCGCAATACATGGCCCCATCCATCCTCCCCTCAATACGGTGCAGTCGTCCTGTCCCCTTTGCAGAAAAGCACCCCCAAAGCATGATGTTTCCACCCCCATGCTTCACGGTTGGGATGGTGTTCTTGGGATTATACTCATTCTTATTCTTCCTCCAAACACGTCGAGTGGATTTTATACCAAAAACTTCTATTTTGGTCTCTTCTGACCACATGACCTTCTCCCATGCATCCTCTGGATCATCCAGATGGTCTTTGGCAAACTTCAGACTGGCCTGGACATGTGCTGGCTTGAGCAGGGGGACCTTGCCCACGCTGCAGGATTTTAATCCATGACGGTGTAGTGTGTTACTAATGGTAACCGTTGAGACTGTGGTCCCAGCTCTCTTCAGGTCATTGACCAGGTCCTCCCGTGTAGTTCTAGGCTGATCCCTCACCTTTCTCAGGATCATTGATACTCCACGAGGCGAGATCTTGCATGGAGCCCTAGTCCGAGGGAGATTGACAGTCATCTTGAGTTTCTTCCATTTTCTAATAATTGCGCCAATAATTGTTGCCTTCTCACCAAGTTGTTTGCCTATTTTCCTGTAGCCCATCCCAGCATTGTGCAGGTCTACAATTTTGTCCCTGGTGTCCTTAGACAGCTCTTTGGTCTTGCTCATAGTGGAGAGGTTGGAGTCTGATTGATTGAGTGTGTGGACCGGTGTCTTTTATACAGGTAACAAGTTCAAACAGGTGCAATTAATACAGGTAATGAGTGGAGGATAGGAGGGCTTCTTAAAGACAAACTAACAGGTCTGTGAGAGCTAGAATTCTTGCTGGTTGGTAGGTGATCAAATACTTATTTCATGCAATAAAATGGAAATTAATTATTTAAAAATCATACAATGTGATTTTCTGGATTTTTTTTTTGATTCTGTCTCTCACAGTTGAGGTGTACCTACGATGAAAATTACAGATCTCTCCATTCTTTGTAAGTGGGAAAACTTGAAAAATCAGCAGTGTATCAAATACTTATTTGCCCCACTGTATCTGCTGAGAAGAGATTCACATACATACTGTATTTTGAGAAGGTGTCAAAGGTATGGTCACATTTACTGTTGCTCTGCACAATTTCATGGGTGAATTCTACTCATTACAATAGTAATCCTCACGGTCAAGAGTTTTGCATGAGGGTGAAAAACACGCAAGTTTTGCTTGTATTCAAGTTGCTCACATGAGCAATTGACCAAAAGAAAGCTGATGTTTGGAAGTGACTTCTGTGTACATCTATTCTTTATAAATTTCTACACTATTGACAATAGACAATGACTCCTATGACAACAACGACACCTTTTTTTTGCCAGCAAAATGTTTTTTTTTCTTTTTTGGGAAGTGTTGAAATGTAACAAACTTTCGTAATTGTTGTGTACTGTTTTGCACTTCAGTTAAGGTCTAAAATTGTAAACCAGAGGTGGTAATGAGACCACAATGTGAAGCGTCATGTGTGTATTATTTTTTTAATAATTCATCACATTACATCTCAGGACACCGTTGCTAATTTAAAAAAAAAGTGGAAATGTCTTGTCACTTTCATCATATTGTTTGTTATATTTACTGGCTTGATCAGTGTCTTTGTAGGTTGTGGTTCTTGTTGTAGGCTGTAAGGATCTTTGAAATAACTGAATCATTTGGCAAAGTGATATGGACATGTAACACATTAAAGAGCAGCCTCGACTGCTTTAGCTTGTGCATTTTCCTGAAAATAATTGCACACCTTAAAACATTCATCAACCAATCAGATTCGAACATTCATCAACCAATCAGATTCAAACATTCAACATCCCCATGGTATTAGGGTAAAATACTCCACATACTGTACAGGTATATGATGTTTTGCTGACAACTGTGTCTATCAGACTTAGCTGAGGACAGAAGTGACATGTGGCCAAGTATGGTGACCCATACTCAGAATTAGTGCTCTGCATTTACCCATCCAAAGTGCACACACACAGCAGTGAACACACACAAACCGTGAACACACACCCGGAGCAGTGGGGAGCAGTTGGGGGTTCTTTGCCTTGCTCAAGGGCACCTCAGTCGTGGTATTGAAGGTGGGAGAGAGCGCTGTACATTCAGTTCCCCCCACCTACAATCCCTGCTGGTACGAGACTCGAACCCACAACCTTTGGGTTATGAGTCCGACTCTCTAACCATTAGGCCACGACTTCCCCTATGTAATATGTACAGTATGTATTGAATATATATTGATCATCAACAGTGGACTGTTCCCGCAGCTAAATTAATTATTTTGATAACAGAGATTACAAACAATACTTGGTGAAACGTGGAGTGCAACATTCTGCTGTATTGCGGTGGAACAAAGTGATTTTGTTACATTTACTTTATCTCATGTATTATTTACTTATTTATTTATTCATGCTGGCAATGTCATATATTAAACTCAAAGCTGCTGTTTACTATATTCACGTTGACTTTTATTCAGAAAGAGCAATATTTTCCATGTGAGGCACTAAAAATTGTGCAGGATTATAATGTGTTTGCTAAAACAAAAAGAAGAAAGAGGGTTGTTATTATTTCTGATGGAGCTCTTCAAATTTATTTTTGAGATCTGCTTGTCCTTTGACTTTGCCAGTGTGAACCCAATAAAATCACCCTAGCAACTGCTCACATTTTTAGAAAATGTAAAAATGTAGTGTAATGTTTATTATTATTTATTAGCTCTAAAGAGGGGAATATTTATGACGAATTATAACTGGTTATGATTCATAATAAATATTTAGATTATATCTTCGAATTAACTGTAGCAGAATCAATATTACAATTATTTGATCTGTCCGTCCACTGAGCAGACAAAATAATAATTTATCAATTCAAATCAAGATTATTTTCCTGGCCAAGGAAGAATAAACTGTCCTTCTTTGTACAGTGCTAGCAGTAATTCTTAGCAAAATGTAGCAAGGGTTCACATATTCATTGACTTCGAATTGTGAGCAGCACACAGAGACAATCAGTTGTGAATATAAGGGATTTAATAAATGAAAACTATATCTAACATATAACTAACTAAAACATATATACACAGAATGAAACAAAGTAAGGAAAAGAGAGAGAATAGGAAAGACTGGCAGTATTTCACATCACTTAACCACAACCTTTGAAAATCATCAGAGAATCCAAAAATCACCTTAAAAGTGTCTGAACCTTAAACACGCATCTGAATATTTTTAAGCGGTTACTTGCATTGGTTTCGATTTCTGAAGAAGAGTCCGGATGCGGTAGACACAGGAGGTTTTTTGATGAGTTCGTGAGGAGTCAGCTTGAAGTTTTTACTTCTGTTTCTTCTGAAGGAGAAGTCCACAGCTACTAACGTTACTTGAAAGTAAAAACTGCCGGAAAATAAAACTCAAAAGGAAGGTCTTGAGAGTCCTGAAAGGTGTTGTCTCAAACGAAGAAGAAGTTTTCTGAGCAAAGTTTATTTCGGGCTAATCGCTTTTGAGAATTCCTATTCTGTGTGTTCTGACCAATTAGAGACATGGATTTTGAGCGGGAGAATCGTCTTTTTCTCTTGTTTTATGGCTCATTTGCATTCTTTATGGCCGGTCTGGAACATCCGTAGTTTTAACCCAAAATATCGTACGAGTCATATGATGCGTTTCACAATCACCTACTGTACGTCATTGTCCGAGGAAGAAAAACAGGTGACATTGATACCAAGAAACAACCATTTGGAATAGATTAAACCAAGATACATACATACACTGATATCAGTGTGTTAATGGCTTTAACTAATACAAATAACGCGTGGTAACTCATCTAATCCAACAAAGGAATGTACACACACACATGCATATACCAGATACAATTATAACTGATTAATCATAGTCCAAATAAAGAATTGTCTTTAGTGTGTGTGTGTGTGTAGTTTGGGTGTGTGTGTGTGTGTAGTTTGGCCATTTACAGCTCGTTTGCGAATTGTTTGAAATCCAGATTGGGGATGCTCGTGTTGGCTGGTTCTAATCTTTTTGACTGCGAAGAACCATTTGGCAATTTACAAACCCTATACAAGTAACATCTCTGACCATAACTGTAATTTATATGCAAATGTCAAAAGGCTAAAAGGGTTCTTTTAAGCCATAAACAGTCCAACGCTCATGCATGATCCTACGCAGACGCTACAGTAGTTTGTTATGCTGTCCGATTGCAGGATGTTTTCATGTGATTGGCACTGGAGTGCCGGTGTTGCTATTCTACATCAGAACTGCTGGCCTTTTTCTTGTATCTCCAATACACTGTATTTATCTGGTCCTCTGAGATAATCAATCGCCACAGGCTCTCAAACTCTCACACACATAGGCGGAGGGCGGGGCAGGACCCCCCTTAACTGAGGGTTGTCCCCCCTAAAATGCATTTTAAGTTTAGAAACATTTTGAGTCTTCCCCTCCCTTGCCTCACAGTGCTTTGATCCAAATGCCTGCTTTCCTCTTTTACATCACCTACACACACACAAGTCAAGTGAGAGAGAACAAAACCAATAGTTGTGGAACTCCAGTAAGTAAGGCTGTCAAGGCTATTTTATTCACTTAAGATCTGACTGCATTCTGGTACAGAGCTCACGCTTTTTAATCCAATAAATTCCCAATGGCTTGAATCAAGTCCCACCCTACTATTTTTCTAGTTAAACATTCTGTTTTACTCTGAAAAAGCCACATTTTCTATGTAAGATGTGAACAGTATGCTGATTCATGCATGATAACATCAATCTAACCATGTCGACATATATATGGTTTTACCTGTGGTTACTGTACACATATAGCAGCTGGTTACTGTGGTTATTGTGCAAAAACAAAATGTTTATAAGAGGGAATGTTGATAATACTAGGATTATGGTTACTGTGGTTCAGGTAAATACAGTACCTGGCCCTATTTTACTTTACCCAAACTTTCATTTGTTGTTCCAAATGTAGGTCGGTTTTCTCACATTTTTTCACATTTTCTCATTTTCCGCACAGCCAGCCAGTATCATTCCAAGCTTTATTCATACTGATGACAGAAAGATTCAAATCCATATTGCTCTCTTTCATTGGCTTTGAGACAGAATTTGTAATAAGTGCTAGGTATACGTTCCTTTCATCCTCTTCTGCTCTACATGCCACATTTCCATGAGTTTCCAGGTCATACAAAAGCCTTACAGTAGAGAGAATCTGAAATATATGTGGATCATTTGCACAAAACTGTAGATAAGACCCTCGAATAAAGGTTTTCTTGTATTATATTCAAGTTTTTCATTTACGATAACATGCACCTCATTTTGATTTCTTTTTTTCTTGCTTAAGCAAAGAATTTCAAGCTGAGATTATTTTACTGTAGTTTATATATATTAAAACCTGGAATATGATGGTGTATGATATCAGACCAAATCAGACAGTCTAAGATTTGGTCAAAACATGGCTGAAACCTGAGGAGCCCAAATTCCACAGAGGCCCAAGACAACAGGATGTCGTAAATCAGACCCTAGCCACTCTGAAGTAAGCCTAAAACCACTCTGTCACAGAAGAGTTTTCAACATTAACACAAAAGGAACACACTGATCATAACACCTCAGGAAGGAGATTGTCAATTTTAGAGCAAGTTATCAAGAATAATGGTCAAAAAAGATGACCGCATGACTATCACACGAGAGTAACTACAATCCGAGCGCTTTAGAATTGACATCCCCCGTACCAGGATACAAAACCAGACTTTCAGAGCTTCCTTACAGACGCTCTTAATCGCTGGTCCTTTCATACCTTCACAGAATGGCTATAGAAACCTGCCTTTCCATGCATCTAAATGAAACTACAGGACTAATTTCAACTATCATTTCGATGCATCTCCATATTATGTATGTAACCCATGTGTGACTTATCAGGTCTTAATCATTTCTTGTGAATGTATTTTGAATAACTATTTAATAGCTTAAGGGTTCATATTCATGTTCAGTATTTGTTTTTGAATCTTCTTGCTTGAAACGTTTCTTCCAATCAATTTTTGTCAAATGTATCATATTCTTGTTATAGAAATCATGTCCAAAATTATACTCTGCAAGAGCGGGAAAAATCGGACCATGTGAATGATGAGATAACATTTGATTTATGAATGGGAAGGAGAAACATTTGCTACAATTGGTCGAGACACCATTTGGTGTGTGTTAAACAGCCTGGTTTAAATACTCAGCACACCATCAAACTTAGCTTTTTGTGTCTAGCTTTTAGCTTTTCGCTTCTAGTCATGCTTTTTAGTTATATGGTTTTTAGCCATGCGGATTTTTAGTTATATGCTTTTTAGCCAGCTCTTCTTAGCGCTTTTTGAGCGTGCTCTGGCTTACACGCCATCTCCTCCAAAACCATGAGGAGAAACGTCACCTGGTCTCGTCAAACTTTACATCTATTTATATTTCTTTGTTTTATTTTATTTTCCGTTGAGAGTTTCATGTTCTTCTGAGTTAAGTTTTGCCTAACGCCCGTGGGCCTCAAGGTCTAAAACTTCAACTGCAGACAACAGCTCCGCGTCGCCAGCCAACGCCCAACCACTGGCTTCCCAAGACTGAACTTCCAGCCAATCAGCGACCGCGGGAAACCCCTTTCTGCAACCAGACAAGGAAGGGAACCCCGCACACAACGCAAGTACCTCCAGATCCTAGCTGAACTGGTGCATTTAATATAAGTTTTAACCTCATTGAGGAACTCAATGCGATTGTTAATTAAGTGATTGATGGTTGTTCTTGTCTATGCATTTTCACATATTGTTGTAAACTTGGGATTTCACATTTTCATTCTCTTAAACTAATTACTTCCTCACTCTCTCTCTTTCTGAAAACATGCGTGTGTTCATGTGTTAGATTAGATTATATGTCTTAGATTTATCCAATAAAACCTTATTTATATTAAAAAGAGAAGTATCTTGTGTTTTGTGCTCACAAGTTAATGTCTTAAACTGCCGAACTTGTTACTGTGCTAATTAATAGTGTTTTAACTATATTTTGGATATAAATATCCATTACAGAATTGATGTCATACGGCTCGTTCAATGACTCGCTGGCCGTCTCAGTGATCAGCCGTAAAACAGCGATTCTGTCCTATTTCCCTTACATATTATTGGTGGAGTTTCCTTTAAAATCTTAAATGATTCCCTTTGAGCTAATGAACCTTTTTTCCTTACAATGGTGAAATAGTTTTACCTTTAAAACGCAGATCGTAATGCTTTTTTTTCTTCAGGCCACAAACTATTGCTTGGGCCATCAAACAGTATGGGTAATTTTAATTTTGTCTACAGTTATCACATATTTCCCTTTGCTCTCTGCATCCCCATCAAACCAGACTGCTAGCCAGCTGAGAACCAGAACATGTCTTTCTCTGATCGCATTTAATCCTAAAACAAGATATGTGGAGCTGAGGTGACTGGCAACTTGATAAAAGAAAAGATGTGAATTATTTCTGACCATACATTGACTCCAGCTTTTAATGGAACGTTTATTTTCAAAGGGTCATATGATGGCGTTTTGCTTTCTCTTTGGAGTGTTAAAAGCTCTTGGTGCATAAATAAGATCTGTAAAGTTGCAAAGACTATAGTCTCAAATCCAAAGAGATACTCTTTATAAAAGTTAAGAAACCTTGTCGCACCAGTCGTCCTAAAAACGCCTCCAGTTAAAAACACGCCCCCACTGTCTACGTCCAAGGTGGGAAGATTTGCATAACCCAGCCCCAATGTTCACCGCAAAGAATAAGAAGGCAACTTTTAATTCCCACTGAGTATTGTTGTTGCCAGTTGTTTCGTTGTGAAAGCGAAACTATTTTATTTGGCCTTCCAAAAGAGACGATATCCGTTTTGTCATGCCTAGAGCTGATCCGTGCTGGTCGCTGAGGAAATCAACTCAACTTCGCGCGCTGTCATCGGCTTTCAACCGGGGACAAGCGAGTCCACCAGGGTTCATCCACATGTGGTTGCCGCACTCCTGCAGGCTGCTCCTTCGTCCGCATCCACCGGCCGTGCTGTTCTCAGCCCCGCCGCTCAACTCACGCCCGCCGCCTCCTCTCACTCTATGAGCGCTGTGTTTCATTGTGAAAGGAACTACTTTGTTTGGCCTTCCAAAAGAGGACACAACTAGAAATCAGTGTTTAAGTTGTATTTACAACACTGTTCCAGAACTGTTCAACCCAAATATTAATTTGTGTGCAGCACATTTTATTGAGCACTGTTTCCTGTAAGTACGTTTTTCACATTTAAAGGATTTGCCACTGATGATTCAAACGCGAGTTTTGAGCAGTGTAGAGTAGTGCTTGTTGTTTGTCATTTCTCCAATCACAAATGCAGACATGGTTTTATGTTTACGCGGCGCGATGCAACGCATAAAAAGACAGTATAAGTAAGTCATTATAATTCGTAATTATGTCCCCACTGGATGCAACAAATGCCTCGTTTATAATGGGTTTTAATGTTTTTGTCTCTTCGCTCTGGCCAGGACACGGCATCACAATATGGTAAGGAGCATAACATTTCCGTCACACACTTGAGGTATTCGGCCAATCACAACGCACTGGATAGCTGGCCAATCAGAGCACACCTCGCTTATTTGACCGATGAGCTTTGTAAAAATCAACGTGTTTCAGAAAGGCGGGGCATAGAGGAGAAACAATAATGTACAGTATGTGGAAAATAAAATGTTTTTTTTTTTACTTTAAACCGCATAAACACATTTCATTACACCAAATACACAAAATAATGTTCTTTTTAGCAACATCATATGACCCATTTAATGTCTTGACTTGGAACCATATTGAATTTCTTGTGTGCTGCCATAAAGAGTGCATACACACGTACATCAATATCAACACACATGAGAATCAAAGTCTTGTATCTCAGCAGGAAGTTATTTTTCTATTGAAATATGCCAGTGTTACTGCATATATTGTATATTAGAAGATGTTGTCATGACATTACATACACATTTCATAGAAACTGTGCAGTGTAGTGCTAAACAGAGCTCACCGAGAGGGCTCCTGAACATTTACATTCATGCATCTGACAGACATTTTTATCCAAGGAAACTTTAGATATACATCTTTATCAGTTAATGCATATACCCTGAGAATAAAACCCACAATTTTGCCATGCTCTACTGTTTGAGCTACAGAAACACAGAAGGAAAAAAAACAATGTTGTTTTAACCATATAAACCTGAAGAAAAGACCTACAAAATGCTCCAAGGTTCATAAATGGTATTATACTTATGTAGAAGCAACCTAAATAAAAATGTATTTTCATTAGATATTTAATATGTATTTACACATTTATTTATATATTTTATATTATTTATTTTTATTTTTACCGGAAGTCGTGGCCTAATGGTTAGAGAGTCGCACTCGTAACCCAAAGGTTGTGGGTTCGAGTCTTGTACCGGCAGGGATTGTAGGGGAGTGAATGTACAGTGCTCTCTCCCACCTTCAATACCATGACTGAGGTGCCCTTGAGCAAGGCACTGAACCCCCAACTGCTCCCCGGGTGTGGCAGCAAAAAATGGCTGCCCACTGCTCTGGGTGTGTGTGCACTTTGGATGGGATAAATTCTGAGTATGGGTCACCACTTCACTTTCAACTTGATTTCTTCCTCTGTTGGCATTGATAAAAGTTTTCAGTGACCACAAAGCAGAATTACAAGGTTCCTTTGTGAACCAAAAAATAAGTCAATCATGAGAAACTCTTGAAAGATTGAAAACGCCATAAAATACATTTCTGTATTTCAGAATATGTCTGTAACCTGGTTCCCTAGAAGAGAACGAGAGGAGTGTTGGTGCTATGGGAAAGCTATATGTGAGCCAGTTGTCTGAAGCATGTGTGGAAACATGCCATTCTTGATTGACTAAGGTAGTCATATTACATCACTGGGTGCGCTGGCATTCTATAAAGGGCACCTGTATAAAATGTCATCAACTTTGAATTGTCTGAAGGAAGACGTGCAAGCATGTCTCAAGCATGGCAATGCCACGCAGCATCTCGTTCCCTAACTGGGTTAGATATGTAACCATGAGATGTTCCCTTTTAAGGGAACTTGATGCTGAGTCATGATATTGATGAAATGGAACTGTTAATACCCACTACGCCATACTGAATGATTGCCTGTTTGACAGCTGTGAGAATAAACTGTGGCAAACCAGGCTGTACCCAAGGGTTACCATACAGATACATACTAAGTGACCAATTTTTTTATCATCTAGAAGCACGTAAAATTTCATAGCTCAATGTCCCTTAATACTTACCTGGTAGAGATGCTCCTGCAACCAGATTGGTCCAAAGACTAAAATCTGTATAATATTCCAAGGAAAAATCCCTGCAAGAGGGCGAAAACACACATCACTTATGTTGACCTCTTGTGCACCAAGAAATAGACAGGGTTTGGGGGGTAGAAAACCCAAGAAGGATCTCAAGGCTTTGAGTCATCAGGCCTGCAAGCCAAGATTACTTCCCTGAGAACCCTCTTAGGTTTCCTGTGGGGACGCAGTCTCAATCCCCAACTACTTTAAGGGGGAGTACAGGCAGCCAAGCTTGCCAAGCTTGGTACCAGTTCAGAAGGTTTTACAGGGGCTGAAAGACCCTGATCGCAGCGAGGAATGAACTTCTCAAACACTGACTGAACCTTTGCCTCTCTGAACCTCTGGACTAATGTATGAAATGGAAGGTTAATGAGGGGGAACACTGATGACCCGTCAGCAATTTCTCATTGAGTCTGCCTGGAGCAATCTCCTGTTTCTCCGATGACCAGTCTAGACAGTCTAGCTGTAGCACAGGTTATCACCTCAACCACAGCCAGAGCCATATCACCCTGTAGCCCAAGACTGGTTGCCCACTGAAGCTAAGCACGGTTGAGCCTGGTCAGTACCTGGATGGGAGACCTCCTGGGAAAACTAGGTTGCTGCTGGAAGAGGTGTTGGTGAGACCAGCAGGGGGTGCTCACCCTGTGGTCTGTGTGGGCCGTAATGCCCCAGTATAGTGATGGGGACGCTATACTGTAAAAAGCACCGTCCTTTGGATGAGATGTTAAACCGAGGTCCTGACTCTCTGTGGTCATTAAAAATCCCATGGCACTTCTCGTAAAAAGTAGGTGTGTATCCCCGGTGTCCTGGCCAAATTCCCTCCACTGGCCCTTGTCGATCATGGCCTCCTAATAATCCACATCCACTGAATTGGCTCTATCTCTCTCTCCTTTCCACCTATAGCTGGTGTGTGCTGAGCGCACTGGCGCCATTGTACTGTGGCTGCCGTCGCATCATCCAGATGGATGCTGCACACTGTTGGTGGTTGAGGAGCAACCCCCGCATGACTGTAAAGCGCTTTGGGTCTACAGCAATACACAATAAAGTGCTATATAAATGCTTCATTCATTCATTCATTCAGCTCTTCATTGGGGCTGAGAGGCAGGCTTACTTGAGACTCCAACCTCAATTCCTGTCACATCTAGCATTTCAGAGCAAGACTGAGTCAGTGACATTCTTTCAACTGGATCAGAAAAGGCCACAGTGCGAGCTTCCAGATCCAGCCTGAGAGCCTCATATCTAGCAGGTGAAGCCTGAGAAAGAGATTTAACCCTACATGTGGTCCCCACGATCGAAATCGATGCACTGCTTTGGCAGCTGCAGAACCCGAACCGCTGATGATGACATTTTATACGGGTGCACTTTTACTGCATGCCAGAGCACCTAGTGATGTAATATGTCTGTCGTAGGCAATCAAGATTGCCTTGAAAGGGAACAGTTGTGTGCTTATTTTTACTTTTTGTTTGTTTGTTTGTTTGTTTTCAGGACGAGGAACTGATATTTTTTACTAAAAAAAAAATTAAAAAAAAAAAAAAAAATATTATAATAGATATATATATATATATTGATCTAATTGTAAATGCCTTTAAGAATACTGTTACCATCATCTGGTCAAAATGCACAACACCGCTGTATGTTGCGTTAAAGACACGTGCGCACTCTGATGTAAACAAGCGCGGATGAGAAGCACATGCGGAACATGTGAGAGACGCTCTGGATGAAAGTGCACTTTCACTCTCTGACAGCAGATGGCGCTGAACTGCAGAAATTAATAAAAATATTAATAATAATAATAATAATTGCCCCCCTTTAAAAGCAGCCGTTACCCCGGAAACCCTGTAAACAAAGAAGCTGCACTACTTTCTGTTTCTGAAATGATTTATGTTTAAATGATTTAAACAGCCATTCAGATTTGTGTATTTGCTATGATGTTCATCACAGAGCCAAATACTTAAATATTTAGACTTAATAGGCTATTTATTTTCAAACTATTTTTACATTTTAATCTGGACTACAACATGCCCTAGATATTGTTTGAAAGTGTTTGATTCTTTATTGTTCGGTCACACACTTTATATTAGGGCTTCATTAGTTAACATTAGATAATTCATTAGTTAACATAAACTGCCAATGAAAAATTAATTTATCTTAGGTATTCCAATATTTAATAACACATTGTTAAAATCGAAAGTTGCAACTGTGTTATTTAATGAGCTAACATGAACTAAAACTTGTGTTTTTTAAACAAAGATTAATAACTTCTGTAGCAAATGTAGCTATTGCTCATTGTGAATGTTAATGCATTAACTAAGGTTAACTAATGAGGTCTTATTGTAAAGTGATACCTTTTGGTCTTTATAGTTCTTTTGCACTTTAATCTGTGTAAAACTTTTAGCTTTATACAATTTTCTGTATTGCTTTATTGCATTTAAATGTTCAGTTATTTTGTTATAAGAAAAAGTTATTAAACCTGTTATACTTTATTATGACAGCACTTTTTTAAAACTCAATTGCAATACCGTGATAATACCGCATACCGTGATAAAAGCATTAGCAATTGATCGCAACATGAAAATTTGATACCGCATATCCCTTAGATATATATATATATATATATTTTTTTTTTTTTTTTTTTTTTACTTTTTTTTTTCTTTATGGGTTAAAGACTACAATACCCACACTCATGAAGCCATTCACAGGCTTCAATTCACATAGTTGTGGGACAAAATCATAAGGGTGGTATAGACCCACACCTGGATCTGTTCCCAGGTGTCAGTCCCAGATGAACAGTTTAATTCCCCCGGAAATTTAAAAATGTTACTTTTTTCAAATCCTTTATATCAAAATTTGTAATATTGTGATTCATCTCAGAGCTAGTTTGTTTGATTTGTGGCTCTTTATTGAAAACTTTTTGGAAATGCCTATGGAGAAATGAAGAGAAAAAATACTTCCAGAATTAAGGCCGCTGAAAAAAAATGGATGATCACTGTATAGTAGGGCTATATTTCTAGCATTTTAGAGTGTGCCCTAGCTTATCTGTCTTGCAACACTGTTGCAGCTCACATGTATTATCTCTGATTCACTTTAATGGCTTGACACAGAGGCACAAACAGGCTGTATGAGAAAATATGGCTCTTAGTAATAGGGCCATAACCGAGCACAGCTTCCCTATTCTCTCTGCTCAAATTAGGCACACTGTGATAGCAGGTTAAAAAAGACAGGAGGAGAGCGAGAGCATCCCAGACGTCTCTCATGAACTAAAATGTGCGTGTAATGAGGATGTTGCATATTCATCTCACAGGTTTTCAATGTAAGCAAGCAGATAAGGTGGCGTTATCAGTGCAGCAATAGCAACCTGTGTCAAGGTCTTTTGGAGAAGTCATTTATAACCTGCCAAATGGTACTTCCGCCTGCAGTGTTTGCAAGTGGACCAGGTCATGAAACAGGGTAGCCAGACTGCCCGGTGTTCCCTATTAATTTGGATTTCACCTACAGGTGATGTGCATGCCCCTGTAGTATTAATATTTGGACAAGTGGCATTGCAACTTTGTATAACAATCTGACAGACGGAGGGTATGATGCAAACTAATGCAACAAACTAATGCTCTTTATTCTGGCAACAATTTGTTGGTTGAATACAGCATTAACAGATTGATACAATTATCAAGACTTAATTAAAGTGGGCCTGGAGGGACAAAACTATAGCATTAGCCAAACAAACAAAACTGACAACTTATAATGTGATATGGAGTTGTTACCATATTGCATTAAATGATAAAGACAAATCTTAACATCTTTTAGCAGGCGTCTAATCTAGGTATAATCAAGGGTTTATTATGAACCAGGGCAATGAGACCAGTGCCCAGGCCATCTAAGTGTTTGGAACCTTCAGAGATTGGGCTTCCCTGGCCCCAAATAAGCTAATGCAGATATAAAACTGAGATAGATGTGTGAAAAACACTTAAAATGGGTGACTCTTCTACCATGTTTTTATTGACATTTTCCATCTTCTTTGAGGAGCTCAGTCTTAAAGTGTCCATATTAAACTTTTTTTTTAATATTACCTTTCATTTAGTGTGTGATATAGCTGTTTGTGAATGTAAAAGGTCTGCACATTTTTAAAGATCAAAGTGCACAGTAAATTTTAAAGTTAAATTTAAAAAAAGAAAGTTTTTGTCTCCCAAACGAAAAAAATAGATTCTGAACTGCCGAAAGGAGTCGTCAGAAATTCCAGTCTCAATTCTGTAACTTATCTACGTAGCTAAGTAACACATTTGCCTAATGACAGCCTGTGGTTTTTACTGGCTGCCCGCAAAGAACATTTATTTTGACCTGCACTCAAACACTTCATTTCGTTGTGTTGTCGACGTGTCGAAAAGACGCTGTTTTCTCCTTTGCAAAAATAGACTGTTTTTGTATAGCAGTATAACCTTTTGTTGTGTTCTCATTGTATTGACGACTGCTTCTCAAATTTCAAAGAGGATTAGCAAAACACATCCATCAAAGACGGGACAGTTCCCACTTTTATTTGGACAAACTCTCCTCTGAATCACAACCTATAAGTATGATTAATTATTGAGTTATATGTTTTCTAATGAATGTTGTTGTTTTTTTTCCAATAATGCAGATTGTCTGTCGATCTTACTACCTTGTGTAATGATAAAAATGGAGCAATAATTTTGTTTACAAACTGTAATGTTATATCAGCCATTCACAATAGTACTCGGCTAACATACATAAATACCGTTACTGATATAGTTCCAACATGTGCGTCACGGTGCGGTAAGGGAGCACCATGGAAAAACAGGGTCTGGGTCTAAATGGAGGTGAAACTTCTTAGACAATTTAATAAACAGAAAGACAGACAAAAATAAACAAAACAGGTTAAAAACTGAATGACAGGATCGGGATACAAATAAGGCACAAGAGCTTGCATCAACCAAACCTTCAAACAAATAATTACAATTAATCAGCCAAGCAGAGTGGTGAATGAAAGGAGAATATATAGTCTGTGACAATGGGGAACAGCTGAGGGTGTAATGAGTGACAGGTGAGTGGAGTCTGGGGAATGGAGTCCGGGAGGAAGGGAGATGGCGCCCTCTGGTGGTGAGAGGGAGAAACACAGGGAAACACCCAGACCCCTGACAATGTGAACCTCAATAAATTAGAAATGTACACATTGGTTTGTTGATGCTGACATAGAGGAACCAAGATTACATAAGTAATTGAGACTATTTGTCTGCCGTTAATTCAGATTATGGCAACAGGAGTATAATGCAAGTTATGAAGATGTGGTCTATACACCAATATTCAGAAAATTAAGAGAGGATCATTTTGAAATGAAATATGATACAGATTGGGCCTACATTAACTAGTGACTTGATAATAAGGTATGCATAAAGCAGTGTGCACTACAAAAACAATATATAAACTAGTATAAACTGCAAAACAATGTCCTGGAGATATGCAAGATCCCTTTAGAGTTTGTTTTATGTGGAGAAAATTAAATTGCATGCACATTTTGTAAGTTTAGTCTTTTCTTGTGGCCTATGTGGTCTCAATTGTCCACTGATCCCCGTGGCATCATGTTATATCTCTTTGAGATTTGTGCTGTAAATTGCTTGTTATTTGAGCATTGCATCTTGTAATTGTGACAAGAGGGGACCGCCAAAGTAGTTGGTGTTGAATTGTGCCCTCAGGACCACCAAATTCACTGCCTTTGAAAATAAAGTTACTCTATCATCAAAACCTCACCTTTTTAATAATAAAAAAAAGTTTTGACATTTTTCCTGATTAAACTATGTAGCTGGGAAAGGAGAAGCAAATTAAGACCATACCTCCTAAGGCATCACAAGCAGGGAAATATACCAAAATTGCAGTTCACATAAATCTGAGTGAGTCGAGAATAAAAAGCTGAAGGACTCTGAAAACAAGCCCAAAGGAGCGCATCTCAATAACGTCTCTTCACTTTCTTTTAGGAATTTACTGTCATGTTTGCCTGCCAAAGTTGCAGGCAGAATGACAATTGCAGGAGGGCAATTACTGTCAGCAAGGAGATAGACGCTTCGCCAATAAGTTCGGCTGTCACATTTAAATTGACAGCCATTCAGCTTCTCCTGATAAGTTGCAAATGATATTGTCATCATTAAGTTTTAATGGATATGAGGTTATGCGCTTCCAGCCACAGTCCAACATTTTTAAATGGCTGATTTTCATCAGAAATGTCCCTGTACGGTTTGTGTGTAGGCTTCACTTGAGTTACGGCCAGATATGCATTTTTAATACGTTGGCTTTATGTGCTGCACTCTTCATCATTCATCCATATCAAAGTAGCAGAGAATGCAGAAAAACAGAGGCAGCGTGTTTTATCTGAGGACTGCTTATAATTTCTGAGATAGAACAGGGCTGAAGTCAGTTTCCTGTGATGTGCGTGTATGAAAATTGCATGTTGTACAGATCAGACCGGCTTGTACTCTTTATAGTTTATCTCAACAGAAGCGGAGTTTGTTTCTTGGCTTGTCAAGCGACAAGTGCCACAGCTCACAACATTTGCAACACCCTCTTTCAATAGATAAGACTGGCTGTTTCAATGCATATACCATCTCATAATCAATGCCTCAGGCACACTTAATTTCCATGTTTTTTTCATCTGGAAAACTGCCTCTCCATCATGCAGCATGGTACGTGAAAATGCAATTTACATGGCAAATGATTTAAATGGAAAAAGCAAGACATCCATCTTAAAATTCATGAAATTACAAATTTACAGTCACATATCACTTGAATTATGCACATAAACTTGTGCATTATTTATATATCTGATCATCCCTACATGTGTCACACTTCTACTGTGTCAAAGCGAGGAGACGAGGAGTTACTCAACTTCACAAACTTTAATGAATCTAAACAAAGGGTAACACAGGACTGGCTGGAGACACACACAGCACATTGACGTATAACACAGGACGCTAGACACAGGAAACACTGGGCTTATAAACACAGGGAATGTAATCAGGGAGAACTGAAACAGGTGGAAGTAATTAATCAACAACCATGGAACCTAATGAGGGAACACCTGAAATCAAAGAAAACAAATCAACACGCGCGAAAGGAACTAGGTAACAGGGAACATATGGGAAGAAAAACACACAAAGACAGTCCTGGTGCGTGACATTTCGCCCCCCTCCTGAAAGTCGCATCCAAGGCGGTACCGGATCCGGGCACCATGGTGGATCAGGCTGCTCGGGAGCCATGGCGGAGCAGGCACCTCGACACTCGGCCTGGCCTCTATGGCCAGAGCCCTAAAGCACCCCCAAAAAAATTCCTTGGGGGAAATTTCGGGTTCTGAGGCCCTCCTTGGGCCAGATGCGGGAACAGCAGCCCTATCTGGGCCGGACGTGGAGACTAGAGCCCTCTCTGGGCCGGACGTGGCAACTGGAGCCCGACACTGGAGCGGACTCAGAGTCTGAAGCCAACAGACTTTTCCCCCTCATACTGCTCTTTTGGTTAGAGGTGAGGGATACAGCTGCTGTCAGCTGAGGGCTTGGGAGTGAATTGGCTGGTGGGCTTGACAATGGAACGGCCAGCGGGCCTGACTTCAGAGCGGCCGGCGGGCTTGAGAGTACAGAGGCCTTGACTGCTGAGCGTCTGGCGGGCCTGTCTGCTGAGCGGCCGGCGGGCTTGACGACAGAGCAGTTCTGGATCCGGGCTGGACGCTTTCCACACACCAGAGGATCCCTTCCCTCTAGCACAGTGCAGCGGTGTCTGGGAGGCCGATGGGGCGATGGTAGTTGGCCCCAATCCAGAACAGAGCATTCAGAGTGGCATCGTCAAATCCCATCAAAACGGCGAGCCTACTGAATTCCCAGGCGAACTCCACCAGCAGGAGGTCCATACGGGATAGGGTGGCAAATATTGCGGCGGTTTCCATGATCGGGGGGGTGGGGATGGAAAACAAAACACTTTCTAAAAACGGAAACAATAACACGGGGAGAAGGGGCGCCGCTTACTGTTTGTAGGTCCTGTGTTCTGTCACACTTCTGCTATGTCGGAGCGAGGAGATGCAGGAGTTACTCAACTTCACAAACTTTAATGAATCTAAACAAAGGGTAACACAGGCTTGGCTGGAGACACACATAGCACATCGACGTATAACACAGAATGCTAGACACAGGAAACACTGGGCTTATAAACACAGGAAATGTAATCAGGGAGAACTGAAACAGGTGGAGTAATTAAGCAAAAACCATAGAACCTAATGAGGAACAGAATCAGTAATACAAACAACACGCTGAGGAACTATGTAACGAGTGGACCATATGGGGAAAACAAACAAAGCAGTCCTGGGGCGTGGCAACATGTCATTACATTTATTAAGTGAATTCTTTCAACGTTTGACACCAGTGCAGCACAAAGAAAAATAAATTTCCTTCTGATCTGCCTTTATATGGCTATGTTTGGAAGAGCATACTACTCTTCTACTAAGTTTGTCAAAATGTGCAGTATACAGCACATTGCGAACAATAGTGTATCCCACTATTTACTCTCTTTTACTCTGTCAGTTTAAATCTAGATTAAATACCCATCTCCTTAACCTGGTTTACACATAAAACACTAACACATTTCTAATATTCAAAATCTGTTAGACGCTTTTTAGTGCCGTGAGGCCATATGTGGCCCATTCTCGATTAGTGCTCCTTATTTATCCATCAAAAGTGACAACCAGTAGTGAACACACACCGTGAACACACCCGGAGGAGTGGGCAGCCATTTTTTTGCTGCAGCGCCCGGGGAGCAGTTGGGGGTTCGGTGCCTTGCTCAAGGGCACCTCAGTCATGGTATTGAAGGTGGGAGAGATCGCTGTACATTTACTCCCCCCACCTACAATCCTGCCGTACAGACTCAACCCACAACCTTTGGGTTACGAGTCCCGCTCTCTAACCTTAGGCCACGACTTCCCCTTTAGCTGCATTATTATGACAAACAACCTGGAACACTTCCCATAACACCCGATGTATTGCTACATCGTTAGAAGAATGGCATCTATGCTAATATTAGTCTGTTTTATTCTTATTCCGAGTTCACTGTAGCCACCAGATCCAGTCTGTATCCTGATCAGATGGTCATTGCAGTCACCCGGATCCATTACGTATTCAGACCAGATGGTGGATCATCACCTAGAGAGGACCTCTACAGCCCTGAATGTCAGCGGAGACCAGGACAACTAGATGAGCCCCAGAGACAGATCCCCAGTGAAGACCTTGTCTCCTAGATGGCCACCGGAACAAGACCACAGGAACCAGTTGAGTCCTCTGCACAATCTGACTTTGTTGCAGCATGGAATTGAACTGCTGGTTTGTCTGGGCAGAGGCGAACTGGCTCCCCGACTGAGCCTGTTTTTTTCCCAGGTTTTTTCTCCATTCTGTCACCGATGGAGTTTTGGTTCCTGGCCACTGTCGCCCTCTGCTTCGTGGGGACTACTCCTCATTTCCAGCGATATTGTTGACTTGATTGCACAGATACAATTTAAACTGAACTGAGCTGAATGATGACATCACTTATTATTGACACACTATTTTCCTAATTAATGCTGTACAGTTGCTTTGACACAATCTGTATTGTTAAAAGCGCTATATAAATAAAGGTGACTTGACTTGACCATGTGACAATGACCTATCTACACACTTTTACCTCTTGTATTTATTTGATAGGATTTTACATATGATAAAATATAATATATTATAGCTATATATAATATAATACATATATATATATATATATATAGTCTTTATCTATTATATATTATATACTACATTTAAACTAATTTTGCAAAAAATGTTTTATTTTTTAAAACAAAACTGACAACAGTAGCATATTCCTCTGCTATAGTCCCATGACTTTTTTTGGCGCATCCCCCATAAATTGCACCATCAACATATATACATAATATATATATATATAATGTGAACAAGCCCATTCTCCGGGCCCAATTGAGTTATGGGTAGTGGGAAGTGCTATGTCAACACTGTACTTCAATTCAGCCAGGTGTTAACGACCAAATTAACGCATGCATGACATTTCAGTCCTTATTCGGTCTTGTTTGGACTTTATGTATTCAGAACATTGTGTTATAAGGTTGTAAGTATCTGCATTGGTAAAACTTTAGTGACACTTTATTACTTCACTCCGGCAAGCAAACCTTAACTTCAAGGTACTTTTATCAGTATGTTCCAGATTAAGGACCTTCTGCACCTACTTCAGGGCCTCATCTGCATGGTCCAGATTTTAGGACCTTTTGGTGCTCCAGGAGATCATCATTTCACAGCACTTCATCTTCAAAGCTGCTGAAACAGATTCCTGCTCCTTTTCCCACTGTATTGTTACCAGCACAACCAGTGGAAAAAGTCACCACCACTGGACCTCGCAAACAAACCACAGGGAACATAAATATCACTTATCCAAATCTCTTCCAGAGACCTTGGCACTGCTGTATATTATTATTGTATGATTTTCTCATTTAAATTAAATGTTGTATAGCTTATGTCACTTGATAACAAATTATTCATTTATTTCCCTGTTGAAAAAAACAGCATATGCTGGTTAGGTATGTTTTTGATGCTGGGATGCTGGTTTAAGCTGGTCCTTTGCTGGTTTATGCTGGTCCTTTGCTGGTTTAAACTGGTTATTTGCTGGTTTAAGCTGGTCCTTTGCTGGTTTATGCTGGTCCTTTTGCTGGTATATGTTGGGCAACTTATTCACCTTATTAGTCTTAGAGAAGTAACAGTTAATCTTTCCATAATATAACGTAACTCTGCCATAGCAGACAGCCAACACCCAACTTAATCACTTGTATTTTATGCATCTTATGAACGTGTCTTCCTTGCGTTGATAATACACAAATTAATAATAAGACTCTACAAGTTAACTATATCTGAACAAACTTTCAGATAAATCAATTGACAAGCTCCCTCCAGTTTACATTAATTCTAAGTGATTGAACAGCCGCTTGTTGGGAGTGTTCTTATATTAAAGGCCGGGAGACACCAAGCCAACGTCGAAGAACTAGCGGTGATGAAAGCCGATGGTGTTGTGCCTCGAGATGGCTGCATCTGGACCAAAAAACTGCACTAGAATGAACACACCACACAGACTATAGCTGACTGAAAACTAGCATTTGCGTTCTGCGTCTGTGTATAAGGGTCATCACATGAGTTGGAGTGTGATATGGCTCTATATAAACAAGGCTCTGATTTGGCTTTAGGCATGAGGCCACAAGTAAACACAGTCATGCTGATATATCGCACATCTATGAGTGTGATTTTGCATTTATACAACAGTTCAATAGCACAAGTGTGTACAGTAAATAAATAAGAAACAACAATGGGCTGTCTTAAAAAACCTTTCCGTCACGACTTCTTTCCGCTACTAGGGATGTAACGATTAACCACGAGCCGGTCGAAAATCGATTCAAATATGTGACGATTCAAATTGGTTGAGATGCCAAATAAATCATGATACAATTGGAGTAGGAGTTTATATGAATGTATCTCTGAAACTTAGACAAGTTTACGTGGTATTTTTTTTTCATCTTGTCTCTGAACAATTCATATTAAAGTAGTGTTCATAAGCGCAGCTCTGCTTTGTTTACAGTGGTAACCCAGGAAACACTGTATCATTGCTGTTCATAAGTGCCACCTGCTGTCAGAGAGTGAATCTGTGTCTCATTCAGCTCTGCTGTTTCTGTTTCATGCAGATATGTTTCATGGAGCAAAATAAATAAAAACTAAAGTCAGACCATTGTGTTTTTGCTTCAAGTTTCGAAATTATACAGTCTAATTTAGATTAAAATCTACGCATGCTGCATGTATGCTGCATCTTTGTTTAGATCATGATTAAAATCCAGTGGTTGCCTCTAATTTTAAATGGAAAGAGCACAGACAAAGCGTTAGTTTGTTCAGATTAAGATATTTATTTTATTTGTGTAACTTGATTGATTTGGGATTCGTTTAAAATTTCAATTAGGTTTTGTTCTATTTCAAAAAATAAAAAATCGTGAGAAAATCGAATTGTGAAATCCAAATCGTGAATTTTATTGAATCATGAGTTGAGTGAGTCGTTACATGAATGTCCGCTACAGATTTAAATCTCAAGTTGACGGTTTAATAGATGAACCCAAGCCTGTGTTACTAATTCAAAAACATCACTTCAAAACTAGAAATGAAGGAACACTTTGCTTTATTGAAGTGTAAAGCTTACTGTATTATGTAGAGTATGAGAGAAAGAGATCAACTGAGTGAATGTGACTTCCTGCATCTGATGCAGCATTCATTCTTCAGCTCATAATAAAACATTAGTTTCAATGTCCACTGAGAAAAAAGCGATATCTTTGTTGTAGTATCCTTTAAGTGGTTACAGGGATTTCCCATGATGTCTTACAAGGTGTTGTTGAAAGTAAAAAATGTCCTTGTCTGCAATGTTGTTTCGGTCCCTTTCAATATAAATGTCTTTGCTACTGACACACTCATAAAGAGAGTATCTCGTAGCCATCTAAAACTGTAACAATGTAACCTGCACTGACACAATTTAATAAACAATAGCCATTATAAAAATTGCTAAGCAATTCAGTCAAAAGTACAAAGGTAGCACTCTGATACAGCATTCAAATTAGAGAAAACTACATTCTGTTACATAACAACTAGTATTTGAGAAATGTATTTTACAGATTCTTGGAGGTTTACACCTAACCTGTGATGCTCACTGTGAAATTTGCTGCAAGTGGAGTGAAACAAATAATTAAACGGTTTTGTTTGTTTATTGTTTGTTTATGTGTTAGTGCATTATAATGAATAATACTTCTCTCGGTTGGAATAAAATGCCTGAATACAAGAATAACATTCTTGGAAATGCAGACACCATGTGCCTACGCTGGGTAATGAAATATCTAAAAAAGCACCAGGAAGCTCACAGACTCTGTGCAAATGTTGTGTCATAATCTCCAAAAGGAACAATCAGCATTCTTCCTCCTCTTCTTTTCAAGTTCAAGTCAAGTTCAAGTCTGCTTTATTGTCAATTCTTCCACATCTACAGGACATACACACAGATAATTGAAATTGCGTTACTCTCAGACCCTTGGGTGCATACAGATAACATAAATACAAAATACAACTATACAAAAAACAACTATACAAATATACAAATAAGGTAAAATGTAAAAATATATATATAAAGCACAAGGCATATGGCAGATAGAGTGCAAACCAGTAAAGTAAACAACAGTGCAGAAATAGTGATTGTAGTGCAAAGAATGATTTGTAGTGCAAAAGAGCTTATTCAGACTGAGTTATTTTAACTCGCAAAAAGGGAACCTCTATATATCTATTTTTTTTTTTGCGAGACAGGTTGCAGCTATCACCCGAATAGAAACTGCCCTTGCTTTTTAAGTGCTGTATTGCAGACGAAACCAGACATTGTAGCATGGAGCATATTAAAGTGAAGTGCACAGTTGTCAAAGTATGGGTTATATTAAGAACTGCTGTGTCCATTTGAATGTGTTCCTTTGTGCAGTGTGTGTGTATATACAGTGGGGAAAAAAGTATTTAGTCAGCCACCAAATTGTGCAAGTTCTCCCACTAAAAAGATGAGAGAGGCCTGTAATTTTATCATAGGTATACCTCAACTATGAGAGACCAAATGAGAAAAAAAATCCAGAAAATCAAATTGTAGGATTTTTAAAGAATTTATTTGCAAATTATGGGGGAAAAAGTATTTGGTCAATAACAAAAGCACGATTCTGGCTCGTCACAGCACCCTGTAACTATTTTTAAGAGGCTCCCCCTCTGTCCTCACACTCATTACACTGGATTAATGGGCAAGGCATCGTTTGAACTTGTATCAGTATAAAAGTACACCTGTCCACAAACATTCAAACATGTCAAACTCCAAACCCACCATGGGCAAGACCCAAGAGCTGTCAAAGGATGTCAGAGGCAAGATTGTAGATCTGCACAAGGCTGGAAGACTCTGAATCCTGCAATAGGTAAGGCAGCTGGTTGAGAAATAAAACTGGGGAGAGCAGCAATTATAGAAAAATGGAAGAAAGGACAGACAAGAACCACTGAGTAATCGCCCGCGATCGGGGGCTACACGACAAGATTAACCCGTAGGGGTCAAAATGATCACAAGAAACTGTTGTAGCAAAACTCCCAGAGGAACCACACGGGGTGACCTAGTGAATGACCTGCAGTGAGCTGGGACCAAAGTAACAAAGGCTGGGCTACCATCAGTAACACACTGTGCCGCAGGGACTCAAATCCTGCAGTGCCAGACGTGTTCCCCTGCTTAAGCCAGTACATGTCCAGGCCAGTCTGAAGTTTGCTAGAGAACATTTGGATGATCCAGAAGAGGACTGTGAGAATGTCATATGGTCAGATGAAACAAAAATATAACATTTTGGTAAAAACTCAACTTGTCGTGATTGGAGGAGAAAGAATGCTGAGTTGCATCAAAGAACACCATACCTACTGTGAAGCATGGGGGTGGAAACATAATGCTTTGGGGCTGTTTTTCTGCAAAAACCAGGACGACTGATCCGTGTAAACGAAAAAATGAATGAGGCCATGTATCGTGAGATTTTCAGTGAAAACCTCCTTCCATCAGCAAGAGCATTGAAGACGAAACGTGGCTGGGTCTTTCAGCATGAAAATGATCCCAAACACACCGCCCGGGCAAAAGAAGGAGTGGCTTCGTAAGAAGCATTTCAAGGTCCTGGAGTGGCCTAGCAGTCTCCAGATCTCAACCCCATAGAAAAACTTTGGAGGGAGATGAAAATCCGTGTTGCCAAGCGACAGCCCCAAAACATTACTGCTATAGAGGAGATCTGCATGGAGGAATGGACCAAAATACCAGCAACAGTGTGTGAAAAACCTTGTGAAGACTTACAGAAAATGTTTGACCTCTGTCATTGCCAGCAAAGGGTATATAACAAAGTATTGAGAATTTTGTTATTGACCAAATACTTATATTCCACCATAATTTGCAAATAAATTCTATAAAAATCCTACAATGTGATTTTCTGGATTGTTTTTTTCTCATTTTGTCTCTCATACTTAAGGTATACCTATGATGAAAATTACAGGCTCTCATCTTTTAAGGGGAGAACTGCAAATGGTGGCGGTGACTAAATACTTTTTTTCCCCACGTTATGACATGAATTGTTCTCTTGTTTTTTGTGTTTCTTTCCTTTGTCAGGTGAGAGTGAGTGAGCATTTTACAGACAACCATATATGGCAAAATGTCTTGTATGATAAGTTTGTGGAGATGAGTGGGTGCTGATGTGATTTTCTACAGCCATTTGTGGAAACCTAACTAGTTCCTTTGAAGAAACAACAGAACTGTCAGAGCAGCACTTGATCCAGACACAGTGAGCTGAGATTCTTATGTGATGCAAGGCATAAATTCAAGGCATAAAAAACCCAAATGTAAGAATGAAGGAATGAATGAAGAAGATTAGTGTGTCTAGTAAGCATGCAACTTCCTTAATTTAAGCAATGCAATCGCTTTGAGCTCCCACAAAGGCTTATAGTTAGCCTCTTCAGTGGTCTTGTGTAACCAGGCTAGTATTGCTCACATAGCATAGCTATCTGAGGTTAGCTGTGTTCTTAACTTTGGTTTGGATGTCCCCCTGTATCTGAATTGGGTTCTCCATTTCTGCCAAGTTATGTGAGCGGCCCGGGGCGTCAGTGGCTTGGCCCCTTTCTGAGGAAAGGCTTAATGTATGTCTGTCACTTCCTTGGTCTCTCACCAGGTGGACAGGCATGCGCCTTGGCATAGCATAGTTGGCATTTCTTTCCCCATTGTGTCCGCTAGAGGATGCAACGTTGAGTTCCCTAGAAGGGGAATTTCTCGGGTTACGCATGTAACCATGGTTCCCCAAGAGGGAAAAAGATGCTGCGTCCCCTCGCCATGCATTCGGCCTGCCTGTTTACGTCTCCTGCAGACAACTAAGCTCGTTACGTATTCAGCAGGTGCCCTTTTATGCTTCCAGGCATCCACCTATGACATCACAGGCCACGTGGACCAATAGGATTGGCATTGTTTCACACGTGCTTCAGACACCGATAATGGGGCAGCATTCCCCATAGGACTGCTTAATTTTTGTCACGCTGATAAAGAAACGAAAAAGGAGCGATAAAGAAATATGAAAAAATAAATAATAGACATGCTTGATGATATTCAAGTAAACACAATCAGTTGTGTCTTAAGTGAACATACGAAATTAGAGGAAATGTGGATCAATATATTGTATATATTGTCTAGTGTTAGGGTTAAAGAATATGTTGTTTAAAAGTTGTTCAAGGAGGGGAAAACACTTCTCTTTCTCTTATGTGTGAATCTAACTCTAAGTATTTATGTAAGTATTTTTCAATATAATGGCACTGTCTTTTGCATTTCAAATGATTGCTTGTAAATATAGCTTGTATTTTCTGTATTTTCAAATTACAAATTACTTGTATTTTAATTAAATGCGTTTGTCACACCAGTATTTTGTATCTTCTATTAAATACATTTGATGAGCAAGTATTTGTTATTTGTAACAAAATATTTTTGATGTAATTGTGCCCATCTCTGGGAGTTTAATTCCTGCAGCTGTGTCATAGACAAAGTTATACGGACAGGCCCTGGACTAACCTATTCTTTCAGAGAGTCAGGGCATTTTAAGAGAGCACATTTCATAACTGCCTCAGCTCATGCTACTGTAAAGATCCATGCAAATGTGACAAAAATAAATAAATAAAAAATGCATAAATAAATCAACTTTTATTTATACGTAGGTATTAGTATGTAACAATTACTATGAGGGGCCGTACAAGCCATAATTCATTCTAGCACTCTCACACACTTACATTCTCCTTTTCACACACATATATTCTTGCTTTCACACACTTACATTCTCCATTCACACACATACATTCTTTGCTTACACACTTACATTCTCCTTCACATAATAATTTCTACTCTCACACACCTACTCTCCGCTTACATACATTATAGATATGAATGTATGTATGTTTGAAGACAATATGTGGTGTAAGAGAAGAATGTATTGTATGTGGAGAGAGACTATAGTGGAAACGGGGAAGGAGTCTAGTGGCTAACGGAAGGCGTAAGTGGAACGGAAGGAAGAGTATTATAGTGGGAACGGAAGGCAGGATATTGGAAACGGAAGGCAGGTCAGGCGCGATCAGGGTCACGGGGACAGGTCATGACAGCATGGGCTGAGAGAGTGGGCGCCGCATAAGTATGTTCAGAAGCTATTTGGATTTAAAAAAATAGTATTATCATCGTGAAAAAGGTCACATGGCCTCTTCCTTTGAGCGCGTCGTGATTGAGGACACGGGTCCGACTCAGTCGAGTTGCCGATCACGCAGATAAGGTCTATGGATTTTTTCCACTAAGTGCAAATAGCCCCGCCCTGGTTGATAGGGCTAATTACAGTAGCTCCACCACAATGTGTTTAGGGATAGTCACCAGTATAAAAGCCGGCATTAATCGTCGTTCCGGTGGCGTAGATGGTAAATAAAGCGTGCACCGTGGGTCTGTTTGGACGTGATCGACCGGGTTCGAATACACTTTTACCAAAACTTTTTTCCCTTTTTCAAATCTCATATCACCAATCAGGAAAAGCTTTATTTTCAATAAAATAAGGAAACATCAAAAAAGTTGAAGATTAAAGTAACGGGTAGGGTTAGGGGAGGGATTATTGTCCCAATAAGGTGGCATCCCATTTATAACAATGAATTTGTTATGTCTGGTACAGTATTTTCTCTGCTTGCTATTCTCTCCTCTTTGTATCCGTCTTCAGTGCATCTGTCTTAAAGATAATATATCATGATGATCACTACGTTTGTGTTACCGAATTGCATCCTGTCAGGAATAACCTGCCGGCGCTGTTTTTAACCTGGTCATTTTTGATTACTGTCAGTTATGCTGGCGTTGCCAGATATTGAAAAACAAACAAAACATTCTAAAAATAAATAAACCGCAATGAGTCCAAATCTTGAGTTATGAAAATAATATAAAGATATCGCTGTCCCTAACTTGCAAACTCTCACTTTATTCACTTATTATTCACCTAAATTAAGTGGGGGGGGGGGGGGGGGGGGGGCGGGGTGGGGGGCGGGGGGGGGGAGGGCAGCAGCGGACTATTTGCAGGAAGTGTATAAATAGCACGTATTTGTACACAATATGCTATTTATACTAAGTGCAGATAGCGATAGATTCTATTTTCACTATGTTAAAATAGCAGGATTTTCTGCTATTTATACTACTTATTGAAAATAGTGGCAATTATCTGCACCTCAGTATTATAGTACATTATAAAACAGTATGCAGTCATAACGTATTGAGTGTAAGTTATCAGTTTTATTAGAATTATTTAATGGATGCTGCCTTATTGGGACAATAAAGCCCTCCCTAACCCTACCCGATACTTTATCTTCAACTTTTTGATTGTTTCCTTCATTTTTGTTGAAATGCTTTTCTGATGTGATATGAGATTCGAAAAGGGAAAAAAAAGTTTGGTAAAAGGCGGATTCGAACCCGGGTCGATCGCATCAAAAAAAGACTACGTTACACGCTTTACCATCTACGCCACCACAAAGCTGATGATTAGTGCCGTCTTTTATAGTGTTGACTATCCCTATAACACATTTGTGGGTGGAGCTACTGTAAATAGCCTCTATCAACAAGGCGGGCTATTTGCACTTAGTGAAAAAAATCCATAGACGCTTATAATGCGTGTATCTGGCAACTCGACTGAGGCTGAGCCCGTGTCCTCAATCACGACTCGCTCAAGGGACGAGGCCATGTAACCTTTTCACGATGATAATATATATTTTTTTAATCCAAATAGCTTGCTGAAATACATGTGGCCGCCTCATCTATGTCAGCCATGCTGATCATGACTTGTCCCGGTGACCCTGATCGCGCCTGACCTGCCTTCCGTTTCCACTATACTCCTTCCGTTGCCAATAGAATCCTGCCTTAGATTGCCACATTATACTCCTTCCGTTTCCACTATATTCCTTCCGTTTCCACTATACTCTCTCTCACACATACATACATTCTTCTCTTACATACACATATTTTCTTCAGACATACATACATTCTATATATATATGTATGTGAAAGGAGAATGTATGTGTGTGAGAGTAGAAATGTATGCATGTGAAAGGAGAATGTAAGTGTGTGAAAGCAAGAATATATGTATGTGAAAGGAGAATGTATGTGTGCGAGAGAGAGTAGAAATGTATGTACAGTATGTGAAAGGAGAATGTAAGTGTGTGTGATAGTAGAAATGTATGCATGTGAAAGGAAAATGTAAGTGTGTGAGAGTGCTAGAATGAATTATGGCTTGTACGGCCCCTCATAAATTACAAGCACAAAACTGACATTCTGTACGTTTTGATTAATGCTGAAATGTATAATATAATATAATATAAAAGTCATGCACTTCTCATTCAAACGTACATTATCACAAACACAACAAATGTATAAATGACAAAGTTTTTTTATGTTTCAATTTTGGAATTTGTAATGAGCACTGGATTTCACATTTATGGTAGCTTCTTCAGTGCTTGAACATGTTTTTTGTTTGTAGTTTGTTATTAGTTAGTTAGGTAGTTTGGTTCTGTATCCTTTGATCGGATATCTTCCGGCTTCGCTACCGTTCGGACGTTTTTGCTTAATGCTCTGCGCTTTGCTCCCTCTTTCTGTACTTTTCTTTGATTTTTCCTTTGGATTTTTCTAAGATTTTTACTTACAGCAGATCAGCACAGTGCTCAAAACAACATATTTTGGCATCAAACACTACAACTAAACTCTATGGGACTGATAATACACGAACGAGTAAGACTTTGACTCCACCACTGGCCAGCATGCTTTGTCATTCATACGGCGAGAAGGGAAAAACACAGATGCCCACACTCAAACAGGAATCAGAGAAAGAAAATTGCCTACCTGTACTGAACTAACTTGCTGCAACAATGAACCATTACACGCAAACTTCTACAAGAGGATTACGCGGTCTTTCCGGTGAAACATAGGTTTACTTGCTGGATTTCCGAAAACAGGCAGACACACTCAGCAGACCGTCACATAACGAGAACACCCATGCTAAGGCATACAGACGGTGAGTATCATGAATAGTCAAGCTAAACAAGTATTTATCTACCAAGTGTATTAGACAGAGAAAACCAAGCCCGGCAAAAATGAACTGTCACACAAACGTGCAAAGAAGGGCGCGGGGATAAACAAAGGCGTAAGAGACATCAGATTATCATGAGTATATCGTATTGCTGCCGTAGCATCCTCTACCCCAGATTCAGCTATGACAAGGCTTGTGAATACTGGTATTCTACCACCCCCAATACATCTTGAGAACAGATTTGAAGCATTAATGAATGTGGGTGAGGAATCCCCAAATGTGATTAAACATGGATCGGATCAGCCAGCAGCTAACATCGCTACTAACAGGCGCTCAAGGTCGAGCAGACAGCAGCATTCAGCTCAGAGCGCAGCCGAGCCAAGGACTCTGATAGTGGGCGACTCCATTATCAGAAACATCAGTAGCAGAAATTCAGCAACTTTCTGCTTTCCTCAAGCAACAGTTTCTGATTTGAACAAGGAATGTGGGAAAATTCTAATGAAGCACAAGAATGCAAATCAAAACATCATCCATGTGGGGAAGAATGATATTCGGAAAGAGCAGTCAGAACTCCTTAAGAAGGACTTCAGTGAACTCTTTGAAACACTTCAAAGACTTAAAGTTCAGTCGTTCATCAGTGGACCACTCCCAGCAAGGGGAACTAATATGTTTTCACGGTTGCTTGGGCTGAACACATGGCTACAAAGAATCTGCAGCTTAAAAGGAATCAATTTCATCGATAACTTCAATTTCTGGGGCCATAGACACGGTTTAAACTGATGGCCTCCACCAAACAACTGGGGCAAGAGTGCTAAAGGACAAAGATTAATTCTCCTCCGTATCCTTCGGTAGTAGTGTGTGCCAAACTCTCACTGAATGGCACACACACACTGGAAAGAGTAGTATGAGTGACCACAGGACGTCATATCAGCTTACGAGTCTCATGTGGTGACACACCCACAAGGACAACTGATAACAAGCAGCCCAAGCCACAACAACAAGCCTGCTCCAGGACACCATCACGGCTGAGCCCGCCCACAGAGCTCAATCACAGAAGACTGTGACGTTATCAGAAACAGCTCCAAGACTAAGCATCCTAAGGACGACTTTCTGGAACAGCCAGGGAAGCAAGGACAAATATTTAAGCCACCGGAAAACACAACAGAGCCAAAGCCTGTCCACCAGACACATATCTCTCTCCAAACTCACTTCTAAGCTTCTCACAGAACATGGAGGAATGGTTTAGGCTGGGACCAGACTCTCCCCTCTTTGCTGCAAGCCCCAGATTGATAACTAAAAAAACCGGGGGCCCACAACCCACAACGCCAGGGCCCAAACACTCCATCTGCTGTAGGTGAACAAAAAACAACTGATGACAGCTCTCAGTGATATGTGTCGGGTCTCCGCTATGATAGCAGCAACATTCACAAATGTTTAAAGAACAAGCTGGAACCCAGTGTGCCTGTAGTTTTCTTTATTTCTGTTTTATCACGTGATAGAAGGTCTAGGCCTTCTTAAGCAGTACGGCTGACTTATCTAATCTGCGGCCTATTATGCATCAAAATAAGATTGCTGTAAAGACACAAAGCAACGCCATAAACTTAGCTTTTTTAAACATTTGCTCACTAAAAAAATAAATCATTTCTAATCAATGAATTAATAACCACAAAACAACCTGGATTTTTTTTTCTAAATGAAACATGGCTAGAAGACAGCTGCAGTGTAACGGTCCTCAATGAAACAGCCCCTCTTAACTTTACTTTCATGAGTGTCTGCAGGATTGTTAGGAGAGGTGGAGGTGTAGCTGATCTATTTAAAGATGTCTATCAATGCAAACAAGTGTCATTTGGTCAGTACTTTTCTTTTGAATATCTAGGGATTGTGTTGAAAGGTGCACCACGCATTCTGGTTATCATTATTTACAGGCCTCCAAAATACTCTCCAGCTTTTGTTGAAGAGTTCACAGAAATGTTTTCAATGATTTCCTCAGAGTTTGACTGTTTTGCTATTGCAGGGGATTTTAATATTCACATAGATAATGCAGAAAACAAAACTACAAAAGAAATTATAACTGTTTTAAATACTTTTGACCTGATTCAGCATGTGCATGAACCCACACACAATCGGGGACATACTCTAGATTTACTCATCAGTAGAGGTCTAAACATTTCATCCATTGTTATTAAGGACGTAGCACTATCTGATCACATCTGTATTTTCTTTGATATATTGATCTCCGTTACCACTGAATCTAGATCGGTCTCAGTCAGAAAGAGATGCATTAACGAAACACTAGTGTGCTATTTATGGAGGATATAACACCAAGCATTTCTGCAGACTCTGTTGAACTTCTCCTTGATTCCTTTAACTCAAAAGTTAAGAATGTTATTGATGACATTGCTCCTTTGAAAGTCAGCAGGAAGACTGGCAGACAGAAATCAGCTTGGAGAAAATCAACAGCAGTTCAGAGTATGAAAAGACAATGCAGAAAAGCTGAGCGGATGTGGCGGAAGACGAAACTTGAAATTCACTATAGGCATATATAAAGACCGCCTTCGTACTTTCAATGTAGAACTAGGCAAAGCTAGACAGTCATTATTCTCAAACCTTATAAACAGTAACTTAAACAACACTCGCACTCTTTTTGCTACTTTTGAGAGACTAACAAACCCCCCAAAATAAGAGTGCCCAGTGAAGCTCTCCAACAGCAAATGCCCTGAGTTTGCTTCCTCTTTTCTGAGAGATGCACTATATCAGGAAGGGATTAGCACATCCCCAATTATGCAGAGGTTCGACATATGCGACCATATCAAAAAGAAGATACTATGTCTGCTTTTGAAGAAATTGATAGTAAAATTTTGGAAGAAATAGTACAGCATCTTAAATCGTCAACCTGCTATCTTGAAACACTTCGCACATCTTTTTTTCAAAAGGGTGCTTGACTGTTTATAAGCAGATCTCTTAGATGTGGTGAACGTCTCATTTCTTTCTGGGACTTTTCCAAACTCCTGAAAACTGCAGTTGTTAAACTCTTTCTGAAAAAGAGCAATCTTGATAAAACCATATTGAGCAACTATAGACCAATATCAAATCTTCCTTTTATAGGAAAGATTATTGAAAAGGTAGTCTTTAATCAGCTGAAAAAATACTTAAACTCAAATGGATACCTGGACAAGTTTCAATCTGGTTTCCGACCGCATCACAACACAGAGACAGCAATTATTAAGATAATAAATGATATTTGCTTTATTTCTGATTCTGGCAAAATATCAGTGTTGGTGCTACTAGATCTTAGTGCTGTGTTTGATACTGTCGATCATAACATACTACTAGAGAGACTGGAAAACTTGGTTGGGCTTTCTGGCATGGTAATTAAATGGTTCAGGTCATACTTAGAAGGGAGAGGTTATTATGTGAGTATAGGAGAGCATAAGTCTAAGTGGACGGCCATGACATGCGGAGTCCCACAAGGCTCAATTCTTGCAACGCTCTTGTTTAGCCTGTATATGCTCCCACTAATCAAATACTGAGAAAGAACCAAATTGCCTATCACAGTTATGCAGATGATACCCAGATTTACCTAGCCTTATCTCCAAATGACTACAGCCCCATGGACTCCCTCTGCCAATGCATTGATGAAAATAACAGCTGGATGTGCGAGAACTTTCTTCAGTTAAACAAAGAAAAAAACCGAAGTCATTGCATTTGGAAACAAAGATGAAGTTCTCAAGGTGAATGCATACCTTGACTCTAGGGGTCTAACAACTAAAAATCAAGTCAGGAATCTTGGTGTGATTCTGGAGACAGACCTTAGTTTCAGTAGTCATGTCAAAGCTGTAACTAAATCAGCATACTATCATCTAAAAACATTGCAAGAATTAGAGGTTTTGTTTTCAGTCAAGACTTGGAGAAACTCGTTCATTCCTTTATCACCAGCAGGGTGGACTACTGTAATGGTCTCCTCACCGGCCTTCCCAAGAAGACATTAGACAGCTGCAGCTCATCCAGAACGCTGCTGCCAGAATTCTGACTAGAACCAGAAAATCTGAGCATATTACACCAGTCCTCAGGTCCTTACACTGGCTTCCAGTTATATTTAGGATTGATTTTAAAGTACTTTTACTCGTTTATAAATCACTCAATGGCCTAGGACCTAAATATATAGCAGATATGCTCACTGAATATAAAACCTAACAGACCACTCAGATCATTAATATTGAGTCAGTTAGAAATACCACGGGTTCACACAAAACAAGGGGAATGTGCTTGTAGTTATCATGCCACCCGCAGTTGGAATCAGATTCCAGAAGAGATCAGATGTGCTAAAAAATTAGCCACATTTAAATCCAGACTCAAAAATCATCTGTTTAGCTGTGAATTTACTGAATGAGCACTGTGCGATGTCCGAACTGATTGCACTGTATTTTATGTATAATCGTTTTCTTAAATTCATTTTAAACCTCTTAAATCAATTTTTTTTTTAAATAATTTTCAAAGTTTTTAAATTCCTTGTTTTATTGTTGTGATTTCAGGACAGCCCTGTCCTGAAATCATAATGAAGGAGAAAAAAAACATGCCTTGTTAAAAAAATTTAATTCTTAAAGTGAAAAACCACATGGTCCTTTTTATTATTAGCTCTAAGAGATATTATAAATATTTGAAAAACACTTATCTGTCATATAAAAGTAATATTGTCCAACCTTGAAAAAACATTTTTAGAGTTATTCAATTTAAACTTTTGTTGAAAATGCTATAAAAGTTTATCAAAACCATATGAAACCAACATGTATACTAATGGGACATTTATAAGATATTTGGACACTCTTAAGTAATGTCTCTGTTATGATAGAATATCTGTTTTCCAAACCAGTGTCTCAGATGATAATCAAAGAAACACCCTGGATGCTCACAGAGTTAACACACAAACAAGCCACCTCAACACAGGGAGAACATTCAAACTCCACAAAGACACGCTTAGCCGGATCCTACAGGTGAAGTTGAGTCAGAGAAAGAAGCCACCCTAAAGATGTGACAGTTCATCCTACCCATGACAACAATAAGCGAAGCCAAAATGTCCTCAAATCACAGGCTAATAAAGCCTGAATCACTTTTGGCTCCAGCCCCAAGCGACAGGTCTGGCAAGCGTCTATTAAAATCAAATTAATGGTTTACATAGAAGTGCTTTATCTAAAGCATTTCCATAGCAAAGCAATACTGCAACAAAAAGCTCTGTTCCAACTGATAAAATATCCAACTTTTCTTTTGAAAGATCTGCCGGTGTGTCCTGTCGCCGTTGCTTTAAAGCAGCCCTCACTTTTTAATGAGAAAATGTGATTCTATCGCAGGTAATTAAAAATTGTCCAATCTGATTCATCCCAGACAATGGCATTGACTAAATTAAAAACTAAAAGGGGAGCCGTGCAAATATTGTACAGGTGACTGGCAGCACTAAGGGAAGTGGATACGTTCAAATAAACAAACCTTGTGGCGCATGGAACTCGGTAAAGCACTCATTTAAAAGGTGCTGAAAATAGAGTCAAACATGACAATGAAAATGGTACCAGGTTTGTAAAAACCCACACTTACTCATTGTCCATTTCAAACTGTTACCCAATTACCTTGCTGGAGTTGGGAGAAGTGAAAAGCTTGGACCAAACGAGCACATCAAAACATGATACCCTGTCCAATGTTTCATTTTATGGACTAATAATAGTTTTGTTTTAATAGTATATGGGTTCTCTCAATGCTGGTATCTCTCTGCATCAGAGCATTTTAATAATGGAGAATAGCCTGATTAAAATGTCCTGATTTCCCCATGACATGTTCATGCATTAAGATGGCTTCGGTGTTTAATTTGAAGGGAGTGCCAGTACTGCAGTCGACTCACAGCGCTGTTAAATTAAATGCTTGCGGGTGATACTAAAGCAGTGCTCACATTTTCTGTGAGTTCAACAGGTAAATGACAAAGTGTAAGCTCTTATTTCTAGCACACAAACTCACACACTTTGTTTTGTTCAGTGAAAATCAAACATTGATCTTGGGAGGTCTCCAGCAACCTTGTAGGATTCTGGCTTTTGATTCATTGCAGGCTTCAGCTTAATGCTCCTAAAGGGCGATGTTAATGCAGTGTGGGAGATGTCATATTTGTCGTGTGTCGGAATGTACGTTTTGTTCCCTGAACTCTTTATGTTTTGTCATTTACTGTAAATGCTCTTGGCAATATGGTCGGTCTTGCATATTTGGTTTAGCCTGACTTTAGCCTGCTTTATTGCAGGGTCATATATGTAGAAGTTCCACTTGACTAAATTTGTTGAATTGGAAAGCTATGAAATGTCATCAAATGCCGACAACACTTTAGTTGCACAGATAATGGTTTGCAGTATCATATTATCATTACCACAAACACTACACAAACAACACATATATATATATATATTATATATATATATATCGAGTGATGAGGTTTAATCGAAAATAAAAAAGATGTAAAAAACAGCCTGTGAAGTTATATCAGTAACATCGATTCTCTATGTGAAGTTGTTACCTTAGCAAATGCATCATGATTTTAAATCTAACTTATAATGAAGTTCCTGTAAAAAAAAACTATTCTATTAAGATGTCTGAATACCTTTTCAGGGAACTAGCTGATGACAGTAATGTACCCTTTGAGACCTAGTCTTGTGTAGCCAGAACATTTATTAATGGCACAAGGTGTGAGCTCTATAGCTACTTCAACTGATTGCATATTATTGTAGCACAGTTTGTGCTGACTACAGTGTAATCAGATTTTAGCCATTAATATGTTTATAAGAAACTGAAAAAAAGCACAAATGTCAGGGCATGTCAAAACCTCTCCAGGGCCCAAAAACACTCTCAGACCCAAATAATAGCACAGCAATCTCCATTTAAAAACACCAAAGTAATTAATTGGAGGTGTTTGCAAGGTTTGTTCTAAAAATTGTAACACATGTAAAATTAATAAACACTAATTATTTAAATGGTGTGCACTTCGTCAACACCCATCAGACTCTCTCAGTATACATCTGTTTGGAGCATGTCTCTCCACTTTTTAGAGCCCACAACCAGTTCAGGTGATCACAATACTAAATTGGCCCTGAATAAGCCTCAAGAGTATCTAAATCTTTAGTTTCAACCAGTGGCACAAGTAATGAACTAGTGATGCACCAAAATGAATTTTTAACGGAACACTGAAATTTAAGTTTTCATTTAGCCAAAACAATAAAAATAAAGTTGACAGTATTTAACAATCAATTTATTAATCAAATTTGTTTAATAATCAACACTCAAATAAAAATGTTGTAATTTAAATAGCACATAAGGCCGTTTTATATTATATTAGTTTTATATATTACTAATGATATAAAATGAATGATTTAATGAAAACAAATACAATGAATATGTAAAATAACCCATATTAAATATAATATATGAATTTATCATAATGCTTCTCTCTCTACTTATTTCTTGTAGCTAACGAGCTATGGACATTGAATGGCTTTCCTGAGGTAGCTAAATACGTGACACATTGTTTATTACAAGTTGTGCGTTGACATATTTCTGATGAAACACTGAGTGAGCGATTTCATGATCATGAAACATTTCAGTAAGTTGTACTGTGTCACTCAACATACCTTCTGTTGTTCATTCATGTGTATTTCACACAGTAACTAATAAAGAGAAGGAGTCGATTCGTTCACCTGTGTTCCGCGTGAACTGAGGCGCCTACAGTGATCTATCATACATTAACGAGCGAAAACGATATTTCAATAATTGATTGTCAAATTGAGTGATAACATTCGAAGCGGGTGAACCAGTCCTGGCTTCCACAGATCTGACATGTTTACCTGTGAATCCATGTTGTGTGCACAAAATAGAGAGTGACACAGTCAAAAGGCACAATCAGAGAAGCGACATCTACCGCACGCATGATAGACCTATAGAAAAAAATATTTGAATATTTTTCTTTTCTTAGAATGGCTTAACTTGAAGTGCTGTAAAAAAAATTGGAAAAAAATATTATTTAAGGTACTTTATGATATGTTGCCAAACGGCAACAGCATACAATAGTTGATCTAACTTAGAATAATTGTACGCTTACTTATAATTAATATTTTTCCTCAGAAATGTTGTTTGTGTTGATTCAATTGGTGCTATTATAAGCTTTAACACAGTTCGTACTTATAATTGGCACCTTATACATACTTTCCAAGAACTTGTGCTTTTATTTATTCTATTCTTTTTTGCTGAATAATGATTTATATATTTTTAATTTCATTAAATTTTTCATGAATGTTATTTAAACTGCAAATTTATAAAGTTAAAACAAATATAATACTGTATATAATGTATCATAAAACACTGACATTAAACCAAAAACATTGCCGTTCATGAAAATTCAGCATTATGTAATCTCTTGAGAGGAAGACTATGGACATCCCCCCCCACTCCCCCCACCCCCGTCCCATGATACGTGGCCGTGCTCACTGATGTAATGCTACCTGTATTCATATTTAATCAAAAGTAAAATTGCCATTTCAATTTGATTATATCCATAATACAAATTGCATTAACATACGACTAATCAACATTAGTTCACTAGTATTAATGTTGTTATTGTAACAGCTTAACAAATTGCAGCTGACCTTGCTAGCTAGCTAAACTATTGTAATAATGTCATTCCACTATTGCACAGTGTTGCCGCTTGGCAACACATACATTTGAATGATTTACCAAAAACTAATTTTATAAAAAATTTTTGAGAGGTGAATATGTCATCATAACATCATAACAGTGATGTTTTAGATTTTTTTTGTAGAAGTGACACAGACTGGTCCTTGTTTGTTACTGACGTTTTAGTTTTTTTTTACTTTCAGCAACTACAGACAAGAGACAGCAATCTGTCAGAAAGCCACAGAAAAAAACTGCATGTCATGTGACTTAATCAAAGCACATCATTGGCTAAACTAAGGTCTTCTCTTTCCAACAAAAAAAACTAGAATGTTCTCTTAAAGAGACAGTGGCAAGGAAATGAACACAAAGAGTATGTTGCCATATGGCTACACCATGCGGTAGAGGGTTAAACATAACTGTTTCAGTCAATGATTTCAGCCACCCAAAACTATTTAGGAACCCAAAACCCTAATTTTGCTGTTTAGCCTGAATACTTTCAGTTGGCAAAATTTAGGTGCATCACTCTCGGAAAACAACTATAATATATATTATATATCTATATTTCCACTAATCTGTCATATTCATGTTTCATATTGCTCTTAAATAGTTTCTTTGAGCAATGGTTTCTTTGAGTTCTTATATTGTCTTATCTTTCACTCCCCAATGTTATATTTCTATTTTTCCCTTTATCTTGCTGGCAGGTGACAGCTTCCTTCCATAATTCCCATACCTTTTATTGAATTGACAAGTCTTTCATTATCTTCAAGTAATGACATGGAAAGCTTTCAAACATAAAGCAGACAATGGTGAATGATCAAGTAAAGTCAAGTCACCTTTATTTTTTATAACACTTTATACAATACAGATTGTGTCAAAGCAACTGAACAGCATTAATTAGGAAATAGTGTCAATAATGCAAAATGACAAAAGTAAACACAAATTTTTTAGTTAAAGACAGTTCATCATTGAATTCAGTGATGTCAACATCCAGCTCAGTTTAAATAATATCTTTGCAATCATGTCAACGATATCGCTGGAAATGAAGTGTCCCCAACTAAACAAGCCAGAGGCGACAGCGGCAAGGAAACAAAACTACATTGGTGACAGAATGGAGAAAAAAACCTGGGAAGAAACCAGGCTCAGTCGGGGGGCCCGTTCTCCTCTGACCAGAAGAAACCAGCAGTACGGAAAAACAATTTACGAGTAATAAAAAGCACGATGAATAATATAACAGCAGTTATTATATGATGCAATCAAACTTATAGTTTGAAAATTTGGGAGTTCTGTATGTTGTTTCAGGGTTGGGATCATCTGAGGTCCTCTGAGGGGTTGTTATCATCTCTTCTCAGGTGTTCTGGATACAGACTGAAGCTTGTGTAAATTCTAGTTACATCCCGTGGCAAAAGACAGGGAAACAAATACAAACATAATTAGCATAGCTGCTGTTCCAAACAAAGAAAATTTATTTGTTTAACCCAAGCTAAAAAATAATAATGCACATTTGATCAGATATAACTGCAGTAAAAGATTATGAGATGCATTAATTGAA
>JADLZN010005956.1:0-24723 GCA_018155175.1 Sinocyclocheilus anophthalmus
GGAATACGGCGAACATAAATAAAGAAACAAAGTTGCATATCAGATTTCCCTAACAAGCAACCATATATTTTTAAATAAGCCCAAACCGACCCGGAAGTTTGATATTTCACCACACTTTTACAAACAAAAGACCCCGCAAGTCGCGGAGGAATAGACATACTATAAGGCGGGCATCTGGGTGGTGAGAAGGGGCTGTCAGCACGAACAGGCACATAGTTCTAGCATACTACTTTTCACTGGAATCACGGGCAATACTTCACCATTACAGAGCAAGAAGTTTCTGAAAAACTGGACAAGAAACAAATTAAATATTAACACATGTGGTGGTCTGTGTTTATGTGTTCATGGGTCAACAATATATCATGACAAATCAGTGATTTCTAGACTGAAAAGCTAAAGAATGTATATGGATGAAACGGGTAGTAGACATCACAATAATAAACACAAGGTTTGAAGGATACAAGCTCATTTTTTCGAGAAGACATATAATAATATTCCATTGAGCACAATGGCAGAGACGAGTTACTGCATACACACAGGGACAGTAGACAAAATATATTATATATTAAATGTTGGGGGGGGGGTACATTACATGATAAGAATAGGGGGTATAATTTAAAATACAGGTTTGAATATGAGTAAAATAACACATTCATACTTGAACAACACCACTATTTGTGAACAGAATAGCTCGGACACTACACCCATTTTCTATATATTATGTATTTATATGATGATAGCCTGAAATAACAGACAATGTGGGGGCCTAGATGTGTGTATATATGTTACTAGGTACAGGCACATCATGATATGTTTGCATCTCAGGCTGTATGGAGTGCACGGGGGTGAAAAAATAATACCGAACAGCGAGACAAACATGGAATACGACTGTGCCAATTGGGGTGTCACTCAACAAAAGACAACGGACATTTCACCTGATTGGATTGGAAACAATATGACACACACATAAAAACAGATACGTGACTGATGATACATGTCACACACGCATGAGACCTACAGCGGGGTTAATATAGTAGGGTGGGGGTGATTCGTCATGTCGCGTTACACACAGCAGGGAGCTTTGAGGACCACAACACACGCTCGTCGGCGAATGTCCTCTGAGTCATATACACCACACACCTCCAACCCAACATCACTTCCGCCCTACCTAACTAGAGGGCGAGTAGGACTCGGTTAAAAGATAAACATCAAATAATGGAGATGCTTATGCTCCAACTGTCTATAAACGATGAATATGAAAACCTTTGCAGTGATGGCCAGGACAATGAAAAAGCTATCAGCTATTTTCGGCTTCGAGGACCTGGGCCAATAAAAATGGGCAGCGCAAATAAACAGGGTGACATAATAATAGATGGGTGGTCCTCGTGCACACAAATATAAAAAGAATAATGTTACGTGAACCTAAAACACTATATTAGCGAGGGGGGGATAAACTAACGACGTAGGAAAGTCCGTACACAGGCCTATTTGAGATCCAAAGGTCATAAGATAACAATCTTGGGGGAACTGAGGTCTAATTTTGAGTTTACTGAAGAGATATAGTCACTTTATATGATGAACAGATTTATTCACATTTAAACAAAGATCGATGCAACATACATACAGCGCATCAAATATAGTAAACAGGGAAGCTCAAATGTATGTCCGTGATATGTTTGAGCTTCTGTGTTTACCATATTTGATGCACTCTATGTATGTGCTTTGATCATAAAACGTAACGGTGGCAAATGCACTCCTAAAATTAAGTACTGTGGTGTGCGGTATCATATGGTCAACTAACAACACAACCTTGAAGGATCATACTATATACACCCATAATGGGAATAATAACAATCCCCTACACATGGGTCTTCCAACCTTATCTGTGTAGCTTTCCTCCATATAAATGTAATGCAAGTGAGTGGCTACTGGGGATTTTTAGCATTAAAGAGTGCATAAAAATATCATAAAAGTGGTCAATACTATGTATGCGCTTTATTTCAAGTCTTCTGAAGAAAATACACATCAGACTTTTTAGTGAATAGACAGATTGAGGGATGGAGTCATTAATTCCGGAAAATCTAAGCTGTATAAAGGTTTCGTTCACACCACAAATAAACCATATACGTGTGGTAAAAGTAATAAACTTCTTACGCTCGAAACATCCTAGTTATTATTACTTCTTCTTTCGGCATGACGAAGCCATCGTAGTTCTATAAAAAAAAAAATTGCGGCGCTATTCAGCGTGCGAATCAGTTGCCGGGAGTCAGCGGTGTTGCAACTGAAGGGGGGGGTGGTTGTGTGTAACAAATGTCCCAAATCGGTATAACAAATAACGCACAGGTGGACTCGCGATTCCTAGAAGTAGTCCGCGGACTACTACAATGTGAATACCCATGAGTTTGGTACAAAAAATAACACTACACTATACACACGTAACAAACCTTGTGCGTCAGTCAACATCACGTTACTCGTCGTACGCAAAGCGAATATAACCGCGGAGGTAGACAAGATATAAGCACACAACAGGGGGACACATAACAAACCTCAGAAGAGTAGCTACTCCTCGCGAGTTTTGTTTAACATAAGAGGCAGATGAGCAAGTTGTGCCTTACTTTAGCAAAGGCGGGCCGGTGGTCTCTTCTGTGTAAAAATTAGTATCGGAAATCCCTCCGAAGGCAGGGTTTATTTTGTCTTTATCAAATACCTAGTTTAAGACTATGATCAATTACGTGAACACAGGATGATTTATAAAAAGTTTTGTTAAGTTGTAGGGTGGTGTACTCGCTCGCTCAGTGCGCGTCAATTAATCACGCAACGCCGCTGCGTCCTTACAGCCTCCATCCGAGAAGAACTAGCTTAACATTGTATATACAAAAGTCATCGGAAGATGGTTAGTAATACAGTGTAGTAATATTGTTACGTGGGTATAGTGAGAACGGATAATTGTTATTCATTTGAACACAGGGGAATGCATGGATGTGCGCATGACAGTATATACCTTTATCATCGCCAGAGAACACTGGGGGGGCTGTGGACTAATCGGTCATTATGAATGCAATAACTAACTATCTGGATATTTGAAGCGGTGAAAGATTGTTTCTAGTTTCGCACTAAGCCCACCGCTGACTGCAATGGTAAGCTTATAATAGCAGGCACTGTGAGGTGGGATTAAATGAACTCAACTCCGACTGTGATTCTCATAGAAAAGAAACAAATACATAGACACTAGGATTGACATCGAAGGTAATAAAGCAACAAGCTAGTTGCATTCGTACTACTAGATGAACTAACCCTTATAAACCACTGTTGATATAAGAACAATAATAGTCACAATGAAAGTTAACGATTGAAACCAGATTGGGATAATCATTCAGACCATTTATGAACAGAAGTCAGCAGGCTATCTGAGCGTCAGGCTGTGAACAATACCAAAGTCAAGCATACAAAATTCAAGCAATAATATACATAACAACATATATATCTCGCATGATGCACAAAATATAGGAAGCTGATCTCAGGGTAAAAACAAGCACCCAAATAATATAATTAAGAAGAATGACACAGTAATTATGTTGTTCATGTTAAAATCACGTTTTGTGTTCCACCAAAGAAAACATACGAGCTTTGGAAGACATGAAAAGCAAAAAGTGAAGTGCATATGATTCAGAATTGGTCGGGTGCAAAGATCATGCGCTGGTGCTTCAATTATAACATACATACGTACCGACTGCGGTATAGTTGATGTTGGGAACACGAGCAAAGATTATGATGTTGCATGCGCTGGCAATGCGCGGCGCCCGGTGGTTTAGGCAAACGTGCTGATGCAATCAGACCAACCAGAGAATTGGTGATTGGAATGCGGAACTATCATAGATCAGCTTCGGAAATCCTCTGGACAGACATGTGTTACTGTAATTTGTGCGCTGCAACATAAGAAAAGACCACAGACAAGCATCACACCAACATGGATATACTAACCACGGGGGGGAAAAAAAGAGGTAAGCACACACATCAAATAAACGAACGGCTGGAACCATATCTAACGGCCAGACTATTGTAAGACGTGGGAAGTGGTGCTAACTCTAAGCAATACTATTAATAGTCAGCAGGCTTACTCACCTTATACACGTGTAACACATTGTTCAGAATAGAGGTTGTGGTTGTTTGCATTTCGGTTTTCTACATGGAAACCAATTAGGTGGCATTGTGAGTACACATAGTGTGGTTGTGCACTCATAATGAGAAGATGCGTGGTGGGTCTGTGAAGGTTAAGCTCTACATTTTGAAATGACTTGCCTGTGCAGTTCCTGTGTAAAAAGCGGCTTTCTCGTATAGGCAGTCGGTTCGTAATTTCACTCTACCTGTGAGGCAGTTACAGCGTGCCCGAAGGCGAGCCTCGCTTACACTAACACTGACTAATCTACATAAGATATGCCATGTGGCGCTTTGGCGCCCGATGCGTGATACCGAAGCATTATAGATATTTACAACAAAAGTTAACTTGAGCTCTGGGCAACCGAAGTCAACCCTCACGTCCGCAGGGGGGGGATTATGCTTTTTCCATTGAGCGGCATTCAATATCCCTCAATCTGTCTCTGGAGTGTGTAAAGGAAAGCTGGCCCGTAGAATAGATCGGACTGCGGCAGCTGAAAGACTATCTGCTCTTTACTTTATCCAACAGCAATAACACCACGGTCCTCTGCTAAACTGCAACTTCATGGCCGCCTGTGCTGCTAAAAGCAACACATACAGCGTGCTCACAACACCAACAAAACAAAAAAGAGTATGGGATGGTTTGGCACTGTTATTTTCCTCTGCTCTTTAGTTTGGACATGTACACACAATATATATAATAACAGGTGGCTGACTAGGGTCGCTGTACAGATAAATATTGGACTGATTCGATTGAGACAGGAAAATAAAGGTGTCGCGGGGTCGCTTTAAAAAATGACTAATACATGTGAAATTCATTTGGACCTATTGCATGTGATAATGTCCATTTTGTTACATGTAAATACTTTTCTCCAAGCGTAGCTGTAAATCACACAGGAATTGTACACTTGGCGGAAAAAAGACCCACAAAACATATTAATGCTTATAACACAGACAACTGCTATTTATTTAACAAGATGTATTACCAAACCAAACCAAAGGAATAGTTATATTGCGTTTCTTGTGTACTTAAAATGAAACCACCATAAAGTTATAACTACCAAAAAGAATTATAAATCGAAAAATGTAACACGTAACATTGGTTATCTGCATTTAGGTTCATGGCACACACACATTTATTTATGTAGGCAACTCAAAATCAATTCTTCACTTAGGGTAATGTATAGACTTCCCAAGAGTCATTGTTTGATAGAATGACACCCAATGAAGGAAGGACTACATTGGTTGCGCGGTTGATATTTTGATTTAACTAAAAAATGTTAAAAAAATGGTTAAAAAGTGTCTCGAGGGAAAAGAGTGCGGGTGCGTGGGGTTGGGGAATCACTGCACTGTTCTCGCTGTCAAATTCATGCAGCAAAACAAAACAAAACTAAACTAAACAGGAAGTGTTTTGTGGCATCAATATCCATATTTAAATGAAGATTGTGATTTATCAATCTTGTATTGGTTGGGAAATCAATATTTTTAACCCTAAACAGACAGATATGCACGTGGAAGCACAAATGCATACTACAGATACAAAGAATATACATGTACCAGACAGTTCAGCCTCCAACTCTAGCTGCTTTTGCCTTTGCATAGCTTTGCCTCATAAATGTTGTGCCTCAGGTATTCCTCATGCCCTGGACAACCAGGAATTTCTGACCTTTTAGCTGTGCTTTATGTAAACACTGCGGTCTGGGAGGGCATGGTACGGTGTGCTTAAACACACACTCATAGACATGATAAAAGCACACACTGGGCATGATTTATCAGCATCAGGCCCGGTTGGCACTGTAGGAAAAGACAGCATGTAAACGCAGACTGCCACTATTGGAGGATGAGTGAGAAAAACAACAGGTTTTTTTTTCTCCTCTGAGAAATATAGATGCTGTCTGTGGACATGTTTGCTCAGGAACACCGAAGAAATTCTTCATAAGGATGACAGCTCCTGACTGTGAAGACGCAGGTCAGCAAACGGTCGTGTCCATGATATATGGAGCTCAACTTTTTTGAATGAGCTGGAAAGAAAAGCATAGCTCCAGGTCCGGATTGTTTTTTTCACAGTTTGAGGACTGTCGAATCTGACATTCAACTCCCTTTGTTATGAACCCAAACCCAGAGGGCTGATGGGAATAAAATGTGAAACGTCGTTTGTTCCAGCCTCGGAGGAAGGAAGAATATAAAAGTGTTTGAGGACCATCAAATAGAAATTAGAGCTGTTCCCCAGTGTGACTGTGAGTCAGCCGGACTTTACAAGTTCCTCAAAATCTCACAAGAGTGCCAACAATAATACAAAAATACATGTGGGTGGGGTAACATCAAACACGGAAGTACACACTTGTAATCAGAGTGACCCAACATGTGTGAAAGTAAACCGTGTGTCAAGATCATGATGCTTCAATTTGTATTTTTTGGAAAAATAAAATGGTGTGGGGAAACCAGTTTCATGACTTATATAAGATTTTTGTGACAACAAGATAATTTTACAAAAAATTTATTGAGAATGCCTACTATTGTGGTGTGATTTTTTTTGGGTCGGTGGGGGGGGGGGTATATAACATTTATGCTGGCAACAATAGCATCGGAATTCCACAAGTTTGCGTAAGCCTGAGAATCATTTATCCAGCATGATTTAGAAGATGCAGGGATCATTTTGATCGTCCCATAGAGAAAAAGAAAAAAAAAAGGGGGTGGGGGCAAGAACATCTGACTGTCTATACAAAGAGTCACTTATAATGTCAGAATTTGCTTAATTACAGCTAGAAAGTTCTGATGTGCTGCCGAGGGGGAATCTCTACATTTACATCACGAGATAATATCTGTGATGTTTCAAATATTTAGAGAACTTGACCTGTTATATTTCCAAGAAGTGGGGGGGGGGGTATTCATTTCTCTTAGGACTTTTAAACCTGGTCTGTAGATTTGAACCAAACATTTCGCAAAAAGAACATCATGAACAGGACCATCATCGTTTCATACCTGGATACCTTTACACGTCTAACCCACAACGTCCACAAATCAAAAAAGTAGACATCTGATGACGGTGCGGCGGCAGTAGCATTAAATCAGGCCCCATCCACTGTGTGCCTGATCCTCACCACCCAGGAGGGTAACAGAGCATCAGTTTTGTGGGTGCGGTTAATCATTGTGAGGCCGAGCAAACTGCGTACAAATCTCACACTTAGAGGCAGGGCCGGGCAAGTATGACAGGCAGGGCTATATAATAAAGGCAAAGCGTGCCTTCACTCCCAGTGGGAAGAGGTACAGATCCCTTCTGAACGGCATCAGTAGCCAGCAACTGGATATAAAGGGTGTCGTATATGCTTGGGAATGTAAAAAGAAACAAGAAACGAACACGATCTGAGAGCTCAGACCCAGGGGCGAATCATACAGGACTCAACAGTCTACGCTGCCCTATAAAAGTGACCCGCTGGAAGATTGGGTGGAGATTTTGGTATAACCCACAAAGCATCACCCCTGTGATCTTTTCTGCCATTCAATTACAAGAATTAATGGAACGAGGGGAAGCAGCAGCAGCTGTCGAGAACACATGGGCGGCGTGCTGTCACATCATATCAATTTCTTATTTTGTGGTTTTGGACATACAAATTTAAGCACACAATCAGCAGAGTAGAAGATGCTGTTGCTGCTGTAGCATCCGATGAATCGTCACTGCCGTTGGTGATAATGCGAGAACCAGAGCGGGGGCTGGTGCAAGTGCTTTCGATACACCAATTTTGTAAAATTCAGCACTGGGTACACTCCATTTATCATACACAACATTGCCCAATCGTTGTCTGTTTTTTGCTCCAACCAACTAAAATAACTGTAAGTTTACCAACAATCAAAACAATTAAAATTGTGCAAGTGATAGGGTTCTTCAGGAACAAATGTAGTAAATTTCTGCTCTGGTAACGTTGTCGCAAATTATGCAAAAACTCGGGAGCTAACAATACATATCTGTAATCTGGGGTGGGTCTGTGTTTGGGCGTTGCCTTATAATTATTCCTATTTGGAATATGTAATACACAACTGTATTAGTCTCTTTTTATTACAGTCACTGAAAGAGATCGATCTTCTCACCCTATGTGTTTACGGTGCTCACCCACCAGGGTTTGCCAGGCCGAATGGGAACATTTAACGGGTAAATGTATTCAATGCCAAAACAAGTTAGAACATATTGAATTTTAGATAATCCTGAATAGATCCATCAGGAATCATTGTTGTTGTCCATTAATCGTTTAAATTAACTGTGTCACATGTAGAACTTCGTCACTTGCACACACATCAAAATAGGTGGCAACTTCACGTTTTGTCAATATTTTACATCCTCTCTCAGAACTTTGGGGTCCATCATAAAAAATTCGGATCGTGAGGTCGGATTGAGTATAACGATGTTATAGAGTTACATCGTACACCAGGCGTTTTGAGAGGAAAGAATCGTAATGCGTAAATAAAAAATGCCTACGAAAAATTACGGACTCGGTAAAAGGACGTTATCAAAAGACCGTCCTTAAACTAATACATTGCAGATTAAAATGAATTCTATAAAAATGTGTATGAATGTATTTTGGACCTACTACATTTGTCCATGCATCTGTCGCATACCACGTTTTCACAAAACATATCTCCTGCCCTCATAGTATAAGTAGGGAGTGTCCATTGGAATGCACACATCAGAAGTTGCCAAGGTAGATCATCGAGCATTTTTTCGTTACTGTTTTAAGATCTGTGATTCGACAGCCTATAGAACTGCACAGCCACAAACTAATTTAGAATACAACCTCTCAAAGAAGAAACAGAATATGTGAACAAACCAGTTTATACAGCTTTGGCCGAGTTGTTTAATCCACTTAAACAGCAGGACAATTATAAACCATGTTAACATAACAACTTGTTAACGGTGCCCTAACATACTAGCACGGGAGTACAAGATCAAATTCGGAATGTATCAACTCTTATTGATGATATCATATTAAATACAGGAGCAGATGAGCCCAGAATATGAACACAGAGTGTTAAATTGCACATTAAGCATATTGTTTTCCATGTGAAAATGCTTAATATGAAACTTTGTGTGTTCTGTTCATATTCTTCATATGCTTGCCTGTATATATGTTTTATTAATAAGATATATACTGAATTTGGTCCTGTCTTAATGCAATAAGCTACAGTAAGCATTTTTCTTATGGTTTTTATGTGGGAACATACAATTAAGCGCATTGCGTTCATATTCTGGGCACAGCTTGTATACTACATACAAGCTCTGTACAGACTGAAGCATCAATAAGGTGTACATTTAATCTGGTGTTTTAATATCACTGTCTTAGACCACTAGTACTCAGTGGTAAAAATAGCTGGTGGGTAGCACAGCAAAGACTTGTTTTGCCCTCCAGGCTGGATTTCCTATGAGGATGTGGTGTCAAGTGAAAACTATGAATTGGAGTGACACAACCAGTGCAAACCAAACAAATAAAATTGTATGAATGACAGAGTCCATATATGTGCTATGTAATAGCTTTGTGTGAGAAAAAGATCAACATTTAAGCAACTGACAGACATGAATGCTTTGGAAATAACTTTCCATTGCTCTTGCTTTAAGCTATCAAACAACCCAATCAATGTTGTTTTACAACTTGCTCTTTGCTAACATGATGTTGCAGCCGCAGACAACTGCCCATTCTGTCCTTCCTAGTCCCAGCTGGTGCAGAACAACACTGTGCCAGGCCTGATACCCATGGGGCAAAGCTGAGCCCGGGGCTGAGACTGCTTCCAGCTGGCCCCCCGGACTCTCCAAGATCATCCTCCTGCTCTCTCTCCAAACACAGGCACATCACTAAAATGGGCATGGCATCCAGCCCACACATTACATAGGCTGTCCCAAGCAGGAACATGATCAGTAACAATCTGATCATCCAACACACCATCATCAATTCAATTCAATTCAAGTTTATTTGTATAGCACTTTTCACGATACAAATCGTTGCAAAGCAACTTTACAGCAAATTAAGTTTCTACAATATTTAGTGGTTGCTTATCAGTGGTGACTGTCAGTTTAATGTACATATGGCAGAAATGTATAGAAAAATCAATTAAAGACATACTCAAACAGACTATGAACACTTTTAACAGCAATTATTATATGATGTAATCAAACTTGTAGTAAAATGTGGTAGTTCTGTATGTTGTTCAGGGTTGGCATCATCTGAGGTCCTCTGAGGGGTTGGCATAATTTCTTCTCAGGTGTTCTGGATCCAGACTTAAGCTTGTGTAATTCCTAGTTACCACGTGATGTCAATCCCGTGGCAAAAACAGATAAACAAATAGATACATAATTAGCATAGCTGCTGTTTCAACCAAGCAACATTGTTTTTTTTAACCCAAGCTAAAGAATAATAATGGGCATTTGATCAGATATAACTGCAGTAAAAAATTATGAGATGCATTATTTGAATGATTGGCCAAAGAGATGTTTCTTTAATCTAGATTTAAACAGAGAGAGTGTGTCTGAACCCTAAGCGTTATCAGGAAGGCTATTCCAGAGTTTGGAGCCAAATGCGAAAAAGCTCTACCACCTTTAGTGGACTTTGATATCCTAGGAACTACCAAAAGTCCAGAATTTTGCAACCTTAAGGAGCGTGATGGATTGTAGCGTGGTAAAAGACTAGTTAGGTACGCAGGAGCTAACCCATTAAGGGCGTTGTAGGTAAGTAATAATATTTTGTAAATGATACGGATCTTAATAGGTAGCCAGTGCAGAGACTTTTAAAATTGGGGTAATATGATCATAGTTTCTTGACCTGGTAAGGACTCTAGCCGCTGCATTTTGGACTACCTGTAGCTTGTTTATTGAAGATGCCGGACAACCACCTAGCAGTGCATTACAAAAGTCCAGTCTAGAGGTCATGAATGCAGGAACTAGCTTTTCTGCATCAGAAACAGTTATCATGTTTCGTAACTTGGCAGTATTTCTAAGATGGAAGAATGCTGTTTTGTAACATGGGGGTGGAGGTGGGGGAAATATGATTTTCCAAAGATAATTTTCTATCTAATATAACACCCAGATTTTTGACTTTAGAGGAAGTAACAGTACATCCGTCTAATTGCAAATTGTAATCCAAGAGATTCTGTGTACTTTTGGTCCAATAAGTAATATCTCTGTCTTATCTGAATTTAATAGGAGAAAATTATTGCTCATCCAATCTTTTACATTTTTAACACACTCTGTTAGCTTAGATAATTTAGAAGTTTCATCTGGTCTTGTTGAGATTTATAGTTGAGTATCATCGGCAAAACAGTGGAAACTAATCCCGTATTTTCTAATAATATTACCAAGGGGCAACATGTATATTGAAAATAGCAGAGGACCTAGGACAGATCCTTGTGGCACTCCATATTTTATTGGTGATAATTGAGATGACTCCCCATTTAAATGAACAATGTGGTTGCGATCGGACAGGTAGGATCTAAACCGTCTTAAAGCCTGACCTTGAATACCTGTATATTTTTGTAATCGATCTATGAGTATGTCATGCTCTATAGTGTCGAACGCAGCACTAAGATCATATAAAAGCAAAGTAGATGCAGCCTTGGTCTGTGCAAGGTCATTGTATATTAAAACAAGTTTCAGTTTCTGGCTATGGTGTGGCCTGAAACCTGACTGAATTTCTTCATAGAGATAATTTTTTTGCAGGATGGAGCGCAATTGAGCAGACACAACTTTGTCTAAAATTTTAGACATAAAAGGAAGATTTGACATGGGTCTGTAATTTGCCAGTTCACTAGGATCTAGTTGTGGTTTTCTTAATAAGAGGCTTAATAACCGCCAGTTTGAATGGTTTTGGGACGTGACCTAAGGACAACGATGAGTTAATAATATTGAGAAGCGGTTCTTCTGCTACAGGTAACAATCTCAAGGGTCCCACTCCAGATACAAAACAGAATGGCTTCTTTTCCAAAAGAGTCTTCCAGGACCAAAATGCATCCTTAAGGAATCAAGCATAAACAAGTATACAATTGATGTGAGATGCTTGTTGATTTTGCTTGGGAAAGAGAGAAATGTCATTCACAAAACAGCAGACAGTTGGTGAAAATACATAAATGCAAAAAATGTCATAAATAAATGAAAATAAAACACACATTAACTAACTCTGTTAAAGTTAGTCAGTTAGCCTACATTGTGAATCAAACAACTGCTTTAACACATTTTGTATTTAATAAGCCATCACAGAAACACACACCTTACCTTCATGTGCAAGTATGCACAAAAATTAAACGCTGAAAATATGTAACATACCTCTTTTCTATTTAAATCAGGCTCATTAAACAAAAACAACGCAAACTGTGCATGCAAACAAAATGGTGTGCAGTTCATTCAGTAATCATCCAATTACAATATGAGACAAATAGCTACACAATGAGCACTGACATGAATACTTATGCTCCTATTTAACACTGTTCCTGATCTTATCGTCGATGATTAATGCATGCTACTCCAAAGGAAAAAAAAAATGGTTTGGCCTTGTAATTTTAAACAAAATTTAATAACCTGCTCATCCTCTCAAATGACCTTTCCTTTTCCTCTTAGGTCAATTTGGATAATGTTAGGCATTTGGGGAAATGCTGCATCATACAGCCATCTGCTTAGCCCACAGTTCTGTTTCACTTCAACATGTTTATGTTATACAGTATTTATTGTTTCTTCTGGGGTCTCTAAGATTTTTTGAAAGAAATTAATAGTTTTATTCAACAAGGACGCATTAAACTGATCAAAAGCGACAGTAAAGACATTTACAATATTACAAAAGATTTCTGTTCAAATAATCCTGCTTTGACTTTCATTCTTCAAAGAACCCTGAAAAAAATAAATAAATAACCAATACAAATTCCACATAAAAACACATCTGTTTTCAACAATGATAATAATATAAAATGTTTCTTGAGGACCAGTGATGAATATATTGTTAAATGTTTCTGCACTGTGGCTCTGGAGAATTTTTTCTCACCATAAAAACCATATATATGATTCATAAGTAAAAATCATATGACTATTTCCCCTCACATTTAGCATTTAAGTTTCCTGTTTTAAGTTATATACCTCAGATGTCTCATGACATTCTGACTTTATTTTGATGTTTGTTTCCAATTAACCTGATATGCGAAAAGAGAAAGGAATCTATGCTTAGTGCTTTTGTTTTAGTAACCGAACTCCCAAGCAGTGAAGGCACTTTAATTTCAGCACGCTACTGGATACAAGTGTGGGAAAAACATGCAATTTCTCGTGTTTATGACTGGCAATAGGCCAGAAAGGTCACAACTGCACAAACTTGTTTCAAGATATAGGAAAGAAAAAGAAACAGAAAAAGAACGAGGCAGGGTGTGCCAGTGATGACACACCAGATCTTTGCTCCAGAACACCTGTTCCTAACATTCCCACACACACACAATTCCCAGCATTTCAGAAGCCGATGACTCACGCGTGTCCTCACAGAGGAATCTCCAGCAGAAAATCACTCATGATTGCACAAGAAGATCATTAAAAGGAAAAGTTGTGAAACAAGACGATGACGGGGGTGTTGATTAGGAACGCTGCACCATGAACCACAACTTTGGGTGTTGAGAAAGTGCTTAGTTAGCAACATGAATACGTTCATGACCTATCATCCATTATGTCAAAACCTTTTACTTTGAAATGCATTTTTTAGGCATTTCCGGAAAAAAGACATTTAAAAAATAAAGCTATGCAACATCTGCAGCTAAACATTTTTCTTGATATTTGAAAACGTGAATGAATTCTACACACTATATACCATAGGCACAAAATAATTGTGTCAGAATCTTGCTAATACACCAAATATTGCTTAGAATTTCCATGCTGGGTCCACATGAATCAATTGAGACAAACACTTTTTTCCTCACAGTTTAATTTAATAATTATTTGTGAGAAGGCATAATTTGTTCATATAAATTTAATGTAACGGAAGTTATTTTTAAGTGATCCTGATGTTAATTTCTTTTTTGTCACTTTACCCAACATGACCTCACATCCTTCTAGGAGCACACAAAACAAGGCTTTCCTGATTGCCGGTTTTTATTTTAATTTAGTTTAAACCAAAAAAAGCTAATTCATTATACACCTTATTGATGAAGCATAATATATAAAGGTAAGCGGATGTGTTCATATGAATGCAGCTTTCTAACTTTCATATTAAGCTTTTTCCCATAGAAAACCATTATAAAGAAAAAGCTATGTTAATTTTAATGTGTTGCTTTCATATTCTGGTTCATCTGCTTTCTTTACATAGTATGGCATCATCAAAATGTGTATATTTGAATGTGTCTTTCAATATCACAATTAGGACATTTTTTTCATTTTAGTGTTTCAGAATGCCCCCAACTGTTTTTATTGATTGAAATCTGCAACAGGTGCTGTAATGGAATGGCCAAAATTTGCAGTTTGTTCACATATCTTTGTTATTCCCCTTTTGAGAGGTGATCTAAATATATGTGGCTTGAAACAGATAAAATATTGACAGGCCTGCATTGCAGTTATATGCATTTTTTCCCTCCAGGTCTCTGTGCCAGTCATATGACTGAAAACTATGAATTTGTATGCTACCTGCTAGTTTTTGTAATAACATATACAGTACTAGAGTAATAGAGACCAGTTAATTCACAAGCATTTTCTTGCTAATTCTCACGGAACTAAATGAACACTCTTTGAAGCAAAAGTTCCACTCTTCACCACAATGGTAATCCATAACAGTAAGTCTTCTAAAATCCAACACAAATTAAGCACTATTAGGTCTCCCCCATTCCCTTCTCACAAAAATAAATAAAATTAGATTTAATATCAACATTTGCTCACCCCATCAAGTCACAACCAAAGCATGCTTGGTTGCATGCAAAGAATTGCAAACGGCAAGCAATACAATTATTTATGCCTCAACAAAAATGGATTAAGTAAACGTACATTATACAAATTTAAGTGGATTGAACATAAAATTAAGTTGGCAAAATGATCAGAGTATATTGCATTAGCCTCATTTTACTTAATTAAAAAGTAGCAAAAACTTTTTTTGGTGGACTCAATTTTTCCCCTAAATGCAAAAGCAGAACTGAAGACATGGAACAAATTTTTACCGAAGCTGAGGAACTTCTCGGTCAAGTATGGTTTTCCAACAATTATAATTCGTTCCGTCAAAACTAAGCATTGTCCTGGCTGCTTTCATGCCATGTTCTGAAGCCTGTATTGTGCCCTTTTGTGGGTGCAACTTGCATCTTCTTGGTGTTTGTGTTAATGATTAGACACACTGGTCAGCACGAAGAATCGCCGTTTCAAGCAACTGACGTGTTACTCCATTGTCGAGGGAGTGAAAAAGAGATGAGTGTGAAAGAGAGAGCGAGAGACACCGAAAAGAATGAAATGCGACAGAGTGAATGGCAGGAAGGCGAACATGACCTCTTCAGTGGACCAGTGCCAGTGGCTGTGGTAATGATCAGTGATGGTGGGGGGGCACTGTAGCCTGCCATTGCCCGCTGCCTGAAGGCGCGTGCGGGTGAGAGGGAGCTCGTGTGGTGGTAGTACCTCCCCTCGAGGGGGCGCTCGCCCCCTCAGCCGGCTCTTCCGGCTTTGGGGCCGCTCTGACAAGTTCTTATGTGAGGTACCACCAGACATCCCCTTGGCTGGACACTCTCTCTAGGCACAAAACACACTCGCATAGCTACCTTTATGTCTGAGAAAACACACGCACTACCAAAAGTGCATTTACGCATTGATCACATAATGATTGTTTTGCTTTGAGGCATGGAAGCCGTGTGGCCTACAGCCTCAGACCTCTGTCTTGAGCTGAGTGTGTGGTCCTGCCTGCAACATCATGTCCATGTTTGAATGCATTTCTGGTATGTCTGTTATCTATATGGATCATTTATATGAATAAATTTAGATGCTTTTATCTAAAGCAAGTTAGATTCAGAAATACATTTGATTAATGAATGAATGAATAAATGAATGAGATTTCAGATTCATCTATTGAAATCGGACAGTCTGCAGGCATTAACCTATTTTGCATATAAACACGAGAATTACTTACTTTACTTACCTTTTGCATATTCTTCTGTTGTACATTCCTGTTCATTTGTACATTTATTGTGTTTAAGTCTATTGTATACTGTCCATTACTATGGAGCGGAGCTGATTTACATTTCACTGCTGGTTATATATTCTCTATATAACCGTGTATGTGACGAATAAAAATCTTCATCTTAAATTAACATGAAACATTGATTGAATTTATTTATTGATTGACTGATTGATTGATTGATTGATAAGTGTGTGGTGCTAGTTAGAAATATTATCTACATCAAATTAAATTATCTGAAAATCCCAAACAATTTCTTTTAATTTGTGTGACAGAGTTATGTAATATGACAGAAAACATGAGCAAAATAATAAAACCTAAAATGATGATAAAACCCCCTAAAACTATAAATTAATCAAACCTTTGACTAATTAGTCAAACCAGGGAAATAATTTAATTTTATATTTAATAATTACATTTTCTTAAATACCTGACAATGCTGGAAAAAAAGTGTGAGAAATCTGTTAAAACCCTTCTAAAAAATGATTTATTATTTATTTTTAAATTATTTTTAAATATTAACTTCTTCCTGTCAAGACATAGTCGATTTCTTTGAAATAGCCTCTACATAATGAGATATTCTTTGAGATAATAAGACATTAATATGTATTTTAGTTATATAAAAAAAACTTTAATAATCTATAAGCATTAAGTTACGGTCTGACGACAAGATGATTTAATTAGTGATCATGTAATGCCATCAGGTAAAACTAAAATAAGAAAATAAAGGTCAATCTAATGAAAAAATAGTTAATTTTTAACTTTCTATTTATCAAAGAACCCTGAAAAAAATGTATCATAGTTTCCACAAAAAATATTAAGCAGCCAATTTTTTCAATATGGATAGGATAAGAAACTGTCTCCTTTCAAAAACATTTGAACAGTAGTGCAGATATTGCTTGAAATATCTATCTGCTGCATATACCGCTGTACAAAAAGTTCAATTTCATCACTAGCAAAAGAGCAGCAAGTACAGTCCATCTTAAAGGTCAGATTTTGAAAAACAAATGAGTTACAGTATGTGCATTGTGAAAAAAGAGAAGACTTTTTGTCTTTTCTAGTAATGGGCCATCATTGACGGCAGGCGTTTCTGATTATTCCGTCACACTTGCCTATGTGGCTGCATGTGTGTTGTTGCCTGGAGCAAAGCTGGGATGTAGCTACCCAGAAGGCTCATACTCATATATATCGCCTATATGTGCTGCAGAATTGTGGTGGAGAGTGAAGGCTGACACATTATATTTAAGTATGTATTTATAGATACACAGAGACTGCAATACTGCTGAATTTTAATAGTCGTGACAGAGACGGCACGATTGAGGGACGGTGCATGCACGTATGAGGGAGCAGAGAGAAGGATTTTAAATAGATAGATATGGAAACAGCTCAGAAATAGATATGAGAGGACAGAGCAAGTGCAAATGCAGTCAAGAATATGAAGAAAAAGAGAGAGATGCGCTGAAAGAAAGAGCTGTAAAATGCTGAGAATGTCTCAGGTAGAGTCGCTGGTGAGCAGAGGGATTGAGGTGGAGTGATGTGCTGTCATATCTCTCCGTCTGTTCATCTCTCACTCTCTCCCACCAGGTACCCTGAATCTTTACTGTCAGCAAGAGAACAAAGTGTGTGTGTGTGGTGACGTTTTCACTGCTGCCTTGTATATGTGTGTGTAAGACATAGCGCAGTCAATATCAATCTAGACTAACGTGCCGGTGAAACCAGCCACAGAACACACCAGACATCCATTTTATTGGCTGTACATCTCATTTAAACCCTCTTGAAGAACTACATCCTGTTTGTCATCCACTCTCCTCATCTATTCTGATTAACATGAAATCGAACCAATTAAATAAAGAGCCTTTCACGCACAATCAACCTAACGAACAGCCATAATAAGTATCCGATTCAAATCGTTCTTGGGTTCAATAAAACACAAAGAATGGCTTTGTTATATTAATATGTTTATTAGAATATTAACATATTGATGAATATTAATGAGTAGGCACACTATATCGAGATAGAGGAAAAGAAACGGGACTGCGAGTTTGGTCTGCATGCCTTCTGAATTCAAAACATCAGAAATTAATAACCACAGTAGTAACAACATGCCCGCATAGTGTCAAAAGTTGTTTTTCATAGTGTACTATGGGCTTAAATAATGTAATGGACATTATTTAGATTAATGTGTACAGCTTTATATCGGTGTGGTGGTGCATGTGTGTGCATGAATACATCAATATATCAACAATATAGTGGATGCAAAAAAATAACCTCAGTATATTCATGAGTACTTTGTGCAGTTGAGGCTAACGTTCACTTGATTTGTGTGCAGGTGTGGTGTCGAGCTCTCCAATCTAGTTCAGAGCTGATAAAAGAACCAACGCGAACAACATCAGTACATGTGTGGGCATTAATAATCCACTAAAATTCAGCTCCACAGTCAAAGGTACAACTTTTTCGAGTAAGAACGCCAATCTAACACACTTTTACATTATCTCAGATAGAACTACACTGGCAGAGAGATGTGTATCTAACAAAAGCCATATTCTATTCCTCAAAGAAGTGTTGGAGTCTATGTGGATCAAAAGGCAAATCTCACAAATAAAAGAGTGGAGGGTGAATGTTTATTCGTTTATTATCCTTGCACATCCATGCCTTAATTATTATGAATTTGCTTTTTCAAGGTCTACCGTCTTGAAGATCAAAAAGGACCATTAGTGTTTGCCTTTTTGTTTTTCTTTGTGGGCACTCTCATGAGAATGACTGAATCACTGTTATTTGATCCTGACGTGTATCAAAGAAATGTATATATATATATTTTTTAATATGTAAGTACTACTATGTATCTTTTTATGTGATTATCAAACACAATTTAGTATATTGTTGTATATTGTACAGCTGTAGTATATGCTATAAAATTTAATCTTTAAAAAATTAAATAATTCCTATGCACTTTTCTTAGAAAATAACAAAAACACCCTAAGGCGAACTAAGAGTCTGAATCGACAGTATGTAGCTATTGAGTTTTTGCTGAACAATTTGAATTGAACTCTGCGGTTAATGTACCATGAGATGGTCTCATAAAGTTCACATCAGAAACAAACCCCTCGTGGGTGAACATCTTGCCATCTAATAATCGAATCCACATGACAATAACACAAACTCTCGTTCAGTGTCTTTTAGAGCTGATATAGAGTTACTTGCGTAATGTTTGTCACTTCCTACTATGACTCTGTCCAAGACAAACCCATTTTGAGTCAAAATGTGATTTCCTTTTAAAAACATCTCTCTAAGGAACCACAAATTCTCTATATAGTGAGATCTATACTAGTTTAGCAGCTATAAAACCAATGACCATTTCAGTTTTCACCCTCTCAGCCCTTCACAAGTTCCCTCAGTCATCAAAAGCCTCTGGCGTTGAGCCCTCTCTAAGCTATAAAAAACACCAAGGCCCCACAAAGGCATGAAATGGTAGCTAGTTTTTAATTGGAACATGCTTTTCCCCAGATTCCCAGTATTGACTCCATCCTGTGAGCCAGACAAGAGCCAATATGAGATCTAATCGACAAGGTCTAATCGATAGCACTCAATTTTTGGATCTCATTGCAATCTAAAGCATCTTGTAAGGCAAACCTTCCATCATAGGCATGGCCGGATACTACGATCGGCAGCATGTAACCTATTACTGTTGCCCTAAAAAACAACCGGAGCCACTCTGGCTAATCAATGGCGGGTCTGCGCTGTCATGGACTTTTATCGGCGACCGTGTCGGCACCTTTGTGGAAGGTGTGCAATATTGCGGAGTCATGCTACAATTGTGGTAAGTCTCTTTGTGGTGAGAAGCCTTGTTGATGCCTGAGGCTCTTGTAAGTAATGGAGGTTTGATACAAAGGTGACAATGATCAAAGGGTACAAAGACACAGTTCATTTGCTTCAGTACTTCCATGTGCTTCCAAGTTAAAAAGGTAACAGTGAATGGCCATGTCATATTAACAGTGATGCCTTTGTGAGGATTTCTATTCAAAAAGATACAGTGAATGGAAAGTTCAAGGCTCCTAGTGACAGGCATCTTGCATCCTCTTTTCTCCAAAATAACACTCTGTCTGGTTTATACACTTTTTAATAATGCCGTTCCATGCCTAAAAGTACATTCCCTTCCTTTCCCTGTCTCTCCCAATGGCAGGATGAGACTTCAGAGAGACATGTCATCTATTTTTCCCCTTCTTTCTCCTGCCTTCATAACCAAAAAAAAGAAGAAAGAAGAATCGTCTCCCATTTCTGATTCTTTGCAGTTTCACAGCTCCGAGCTCAGTTGCTTCATCCTGCCTTCTAATTGAATTCCACCATGAGTCGAACCCCAAGATTGGCTCCGGATCAAGAGATGACAGTATAATGCATTTGGTCCGGCAATGAAAGAAGGATTTGGGGTGGAACACAGCTCACTGTGGAAGGGTGAGCTTGTCTTTTTAAGAGACCTGGTCACAGTCACAGTGCAGTTCAGTTCAGCTTTTGATGGATGGCGAAGGAATTCAAGCTCGGGGACATACAAAGACATAAAGACGACTAACCAAGCAAGCTGACCAGACGGTTTACATTATACTAAGAGACGGCAGACACAAGAGAGAGGAAAAGACCAGTAATATTTAGACGTGCAAAGGGTGGAGTCCACATGTTGCTATTTCGAATGTTTACAGGTAAAGAAAGCTAGCTAGACAGCTTGTTTTCCTATCTAGATAGCTAATAAGCTGCATAGCTAGCTATAAATGTATATTTCAATAACAGATAGCTAGCTAGATAAACACGTTAGCTATACAGAGAGCTAATTGGCTAGCTAGTTAACGAAATAGATCGACAACAAGTTAGCTATAGATGCTAAGTTACTAGAGAGCTACCCATTTAGAAGCTAGTTCGCCAGATCGCTCTATCTACCTAGCTAGCCCTAGATTAGATATAATATTAGACAGATAGATCTATCTGCAGGAAGTCCAGGGCGTGTCATTGAACATCATGCTAGTCCGATTTGCTAACAGGCTGTGTGTGCTGAACACTGGCAGGAAGAAAGAGGTTAAAGTGCTACACTTCAGGATTACATACAACAAACAAGACAATTCAGCAGCAAGTCTTTTACATTGTCCAAAAGGGAACATCAGTAGTCCAGGCGATTCTTCGAATTTGGAACTGATATGCTGTAAAGAGCTACTGAAGATCAGTTGGGTCCTTTTTAGGATTGTTTTGATCAGAGGGAGGGTCTAGATCTGCTTTAGGAGAGTTTTGAGAGAAGTAGACTGAAGGAAGACCGCAGTCTGGTGTGTGCTGTGGATGTCTGAGAAGATGGACAAGGAACGGAGGATCTCCTGGAATGCTCAAGTTACGGTGAACTCTCCAGAGAGGCTGCAGAGGAAAAACACAGAAGGAAGAAAAGACATGAGAGAGGAACACAAACACAAACAATGGACAGAAAATTAATACAGAGAAATTTCAGAGGAAATTGCTGAGAATAAGGGAGTGGAGGATTGTCGTAAATAAGATATCTTTAAAACGATACTTGGCCAAAAGTATGTGCCCTCTAATTAATGGGTTTGGCTAGACTTCCTAATTCCAGTTAAGACAAAACAGGGGCCCTTTCAGTCCCATGACACAGCGAGGTCCATATAGAGTTTAGAGTGGAAGAACTTGACCGGCCTGCATAAAGCCCAGAACTGAACACCACTGAACACCTTTAGTATGAATTATGACCTCCTGAATGAGAGAAAAACTCTGCCATGTTCTAACATCAAGTAGAAAACCTTAATGTCATTATGCATTAAGCAATAAAAGAGTTTCCTATTAGCATTAAAAGCCCAATTAAAATAAAATGTAGAGCAAAAGAAGACTTTCCTACTGAGAAAAAGAACCCTATTTTCACTACTCTAGTGGAGCAGAAAATATCTCAACAATGTCCCACTTATTAATCAGATTTATGTATAAACAAGATGTATCAGTTTTTTCACGAGCTAACACCTTCCGGTCCAATATATTTCTCAATATGAACTCAAATATTTCTCATCAAACAACTACTAGAAATTAATAGTATTAATTAGTAGTATATTATATTCAATATTAAAATAAGATTATATTTTATATTAAATTAACTCCACATTACAGCTCTATATTCTCACTGTCAACAATTTGCTTCTATTTTTATTCTCCTAAAGGAGAATTTTATGTGAAACATCTGAGATGAAACCTGAGATGGAAATTAAATGAGAAGTACATACTAAGGGGGAATAAAAATGAGGGGAAGAACATAAAGCACATGTGTAGAAACAAACGAATGAACTGATATGTACATAAAAAGAGTCCAGATCGAAAAGAGAATAAAAGAGACAGAGTGCAAGAAGATGGAAAAAGAGGAAGAGAAAGAAAACACAAAATGGTGGTTACAGTGGTGAATCGATAGCAGAGGCGCTATCCCAGCATTCAGTATCTCAGAGAAGCTCATCTGACCTTTAGAAGCGAAAGACAGGGAGAAGAGAGAAAAGACAAAGACAAAAATGAAGAGCCAAAAGCAAAGTACGATATGCATCACGATTTAACTGGCATGTGACATCTGTGACATTCAGATAGTGGTATGAGTATGAATTTACCATAATAAACCTTATGTATGAATCACGGTGTGTTATAGCTTGTATTAAGCATCCACACACACACACACACATTACATGAGCCCATGTAGATCACCCTGTTAGAGCACAAACAGTGTAAGAACACACTGGCTGCTGGCTATAGAGAGCATATCTAGCATTTGAAATTCATTATCATGGGATAGCCTGACAAGCTGTCAAAGCAGTGTACACAGGCTCTCCATCCCAAACAGCCGCATACGACGCTGTTGTTGAAAAAGGGGGAAGAGGGAGGTGGCTCTGGAGGTTCAGCTGAACGATAAAGCCGCCCGTTTTTTGTTTTTGTTTGTTGCAAATCAAGGTCAGGAATTTTCCTTCAATTTGCCAAGGAGTGTGTTGACGATGCGGCACAGAGACAGGTACTCTTTAAACACAGACACACACACAAACAAACACAATCATCTCTACATCTAGCCAAAGGGTACTGCTCTACGGCCATCAACATCATAGAAAAAACTGAATAAAATTGATGTACAGTAAAGACATCTTCACTAACAAAAAAGTAACAAGTACCATGGGAATACCATGTATTTTTTTTTTTTTATGGATGCTACCCTTTAAAAATAGTTTAACCATGGTATAGTAAAAATGTGGTTATACAAATGGTAATCAATACGCCAAAAACATGGATCCTACAGTTTTACTATAATAAAAATAATTTTTGTAAGGGAAGGTAGTACTCAGAGGTACTTATAAAAACACCTTAAAACCACTGTGGTAAATGTCAAACAATATGGTAGTACCATGGTATTTCTTGATACTTGTAAGTGTTGGATTAAAGTAGCCTGTAAATACACTTTTTAAAATGCACACACACACACACACACACACACACACACACACCACACACACACACACACACACACACACACGCACATTTGCCTTGGTAGTACCATGGTATTCTTGAGGTGCCAGATTGGTATATAAATATGGCAACCATTCAGTACCATCACCACATAATAGTAATATTTTTGTAAGGGGTTTTAAATGTAATTTTAGATCATGCACTCTTAATTGTATCAAAAATGGTCTATTGCATTTCTTCTACTGAAAATGATTCTGTCAACCTTGAACCTGGATGTCTGAAACTAGAACAATATCACTGTATCACAATTTCAACGGATACCCTTTAACAGAGTGATCTCAGCCAGACTGAACAAGAGCTGAGAAAAAAAACACTACAAATGAGTCATTCCCCTTTTCCGTTCTTTTGATTCATTCTCTTCTCTCCGATTAATTATCACAGGATGAATGTGACAGCAGGAGAACTGTACCGCGGACCCGCTCCATTCTCTGTCTCTCTGTGCAAGGCAATTCTGAAACAATGAGATCTGCTCTAGCTGCTGGGCTCTCGATGAAAAACCTGCATTCCTGTAGCTTGGATTCAGTGCAGCAAGCCTGCTTTTATAAAATACTTGAACCCCTAACAAAAGAACCAGATGTTTATCAATGCAACCTTTCCTTGATGTGATTTATAGCACATTAAAGGGGGAAAAAGATGACATTAGTTCTTTTCCCTTCTCTATTTATATAGATCGGATTCAAATACATCAGTCGAGGAGCTATGAGAATGGTGTGGGAGAGAGTGGAGAGGAAGAGAGAGAAAAATGGAGCGCCAGGAATCCTGGAAAGCTCAGGAGAAACAGAAGCTGGAGGCTACCTATGCATTCATAATGAGTTCTTACCAGTGTTATTGAATCAGAGCACAACCCTCGCCTGCCTCAACGCCAGATTCTCCTCCTTGCCTAACATAACCCTGAGCTTTT